>JAMKCH010083995.1:0-10642 GCA_023653785.1 Ophioderma brevispina
CAGGACACAGAGTTATATAGACAAAAGACATTTCCTAAGTGCCCCATATTTTAAACCTGAGTGGTTTTATGCTTAGGGTCCTTTCATTAATTACGAGGGAGGGGGAATGGAGTTTTCAGTTGGGTTTTGGGAAAAATTCACCCCCACCTCCACCCCCACAACAGTTTATAAATCCACGCGTCATGAGCTCGCCGCCCCAAAAGGTTTGAGGTGTTTCGGTAACGTTCAGCAATAAAATCTGTTGCATTTGCAGACCCCCATAGTTACAAGCTTTAAATTTGGTCTTACTTTTGAAGCTTAAAAGTTCAAGGAAATAACTGGGGGAAATTTGAAATGAGTTTAGCAGTTTATAGTAAAAAGATTAGAGCCCCGGTTAAATCTCGCTTAACAGGAGCGGAGCCATTGAAGTGGAGCACCATGTACAAAATCATGGAGAAAGGAATTTCAGTCATCAAATGATTCGTCAAATAATGGGCCCTATTCAATGAAATGGTGTCAATTGAGGGTAAACTATTCTTTTTGGTCCCCGCCTAACTAAGTTCGGGAGGGGACTATAAAATGGGCTCCGACCGTATGTATGTCCGTATGTTCGTATGTAGTCCGTATGTTTATGTCGTGATAAAAATGTTAACCCTAGAACATTGGGGGGGGGCATATCTTTTTGTCTGGGTGAGCTAGAGTGTCCAAACTTGGGTATAATTTTTTGTTTTTTTTTGGTATTGTAGGAGGGGAAACCCCCTACTAACCATGAATTCATACCCCCAGGGTCCTCCCCTGGGTCTGTCAGGGGGGTGGGGGAAAGGTCAAGGCCCAAGAAGGTTCCATATTGCAACAAAACTGTCAACAAGTGACCATATTGTGTACGATTTATCTGTATTTCCGTAAGGGCTACGATGATTAACTTTGGGTGGAAAGAGCGGGGTTGAATGAGTTCTACGACCTTATTAGATTTGGGTCGTAAAATATGCTAACTATAAGTATCTAATTTGCATATTTATGAAAATTTAACTTAATTCTCGCAAGGCTTGTGTACAAGTTTTTCTGGAGTTCTGTAATGCGTATAGTGATGTAACTTTGGTGGAAGGAAGTGGGCTGGAGAATTCTCGACCTGATTAGATTTTGGTGGGCGTATTTCGGGCAAATTATATGTCAACTGAGCTAATTAATATGCAAATATTTTTTCCCCCAGCGTAATTGCCTAGGTGGGGGGGGAAGTATACTACAACAAAGTTATTACCATACGTAGTACCCATGTTTTCATTGAAAGTATTCTTTTTTAGTTTGGGGTTGTTTACACATGGTCAGTCTTTTTGGGTTGCCAGCCTGTTTACACCCTTCTTGGAAAATGTGGAAATAGTGAAACATTTCGGTGTTTCGCCCCTTTTCTATACCTCGTTTGGGTCCCAATTTAAAATGTGGTCACATGATTTTTTTTCAAATATTGTTTGCCAAATTGAATAAATTATAATTTTTTATTACTAAATTTAGTGAATTTTCAGGGATTTTTGCACGATGAATTTTAATATTTCTCGAGTTACTTCACCAAAATTCACCAAATTTTTATTCAATTATTTTTGGTGCCAGGGGTTGGCCAAATGTAAGGGTGATGGTACAGTTCTATTCATCACTAGGTATCGCGATAATTCGGCGGGACATATTTTACGCCTCGCGTACATACGAGTTCGCCTTGTTTAAGTATTAAAATAGTTTTCTTTGGCCAATTTAGAGTCCTAATGAGCGTTTCATTAACTTTTACATGGTGAAACATGCATTTGCCCCATTTAACGGTATCAAAATGATTGCTGAGGAAACAAATATCACATACATTTGTCCTCGTAATGCTTTAATTACTACTCTAGCATAGTAAAGTAACAAATTCTGAAAGACATTTGATGAGGAATCTGAAAATTCAACTCAATTTTGTTGTGGGAAGACCAAAATGTTTTATTAAAATACAATAACTTGGGGAAACTGATACAGTTCTATTGCTGAGTGTGAGGTTTCTGCCAACCCCATATTAGCGGTTGGCCAACCGGATTTAAACTTTGTTACTAACTTGGAACATATACTGAGAGCAGACTCCAAATATTATTTCCTCTTTGCAGTAACACTGTTGTCACTTATAAATGTTAATATCAAATTTTATGTCAAGTAGAACTGATCTGATCTTGCCTTCATTTTATTCAATTTCATATTTCTGCAAACGACAAAAGGCCCCGGGAAAAGGTAACCCAATTTCCTAACAATAAAGCTCTAAGTATCTGGATCTCAAAGTCATCAATATGTTTCCCTCCAAAATAGTAATGCAGGTAATCAGCTTTTTAATTAAATTGCAAATAGTCAGTTGTTTCCCAAAAAGTAATTAACTCTAATGCTGCTATACGGCTGTAAATTTACCTGCAAAATCTCACATTTTTGGTTGAGTGGTGACTGTCTCACCGGACTTTTTCTTGAGGTTAACACTACACCCTTCTTAATACTTAAAGTTTAGAGCCTGCACTTTCTAGATTATAACCAAATACTTTAGCTTTTACAGCAGCTGTTTGAAAGTCCAGTTATTATGACAAACGAGCATAAACTAATATCAAAATGTGACACACCTTTTGACAAATATTTGAATTTATTTATTCCACTAACAACATCCTGTGTAAATGTTATGAAATTCTTGCGGGCAATATGATTTTTCCTAAAAATAGTTTTACCCGTTTTTCTATGGTGAAAAGGCATAATAGAAGGTGTCTAACATACCAATCCTGACCTTTGTAGGCTTATATGGCAAGAATCCTTCATGCCTCTTGCATGTCCCTACATATATCAGTTGTTCAAAAGTGTGTCCCATCGCTTAAAATTGCCTAAAAATACTAGAATTTGCATGGTGTCAACAAACAGCTTGAGCATAACACCAAATGCTGTTCCTCTCCTCCTTTTTTATATCCCTAATGGTCCCTTACACTTTGTTTTTTTTTTCAACCTACCTGACAAAAAGGTACAAAATCACAAAGTGACCCCGCCTTGGGTTAGTGTAAATCTGTGCTAGATCTAACACAAAATACCGCTACCTCACTTTTTGTGCAGTATTGTCATATTTTCCATAAAAAGGTTCATTAACAATTTTTTTTTAAATGCCATTAAAATGTTTGCCATTTGATTTTGGCCAAATTGAATAACAATGATTGGGATGCCAGTTGGTAATATTTAAAGGTAGTGTCCGATTTATGGTGTATTGTGTTCTCTAGCTTGATAGGAGAAGCTGGCATTTTCACATACACCCCATCAAGTACCGTGGGAAACAACTTGCGATTTTGATGGTAGATCCAATAAGCATGTTGCAACGCCCTATTCAATCCTGTGCTATAAGTGGTTAACCTAAACTGGCGGTTTTTTGTTTATTCTTGAATGAATGGATTTCGAGGGCTTCAATTTTCAGACGCCAAGAGAAAAATACGGGCCTTTCATCTATATCAACATCGATACTACTTTCCGGGTAAATCAGGAGGGGGGTCCCAAAGACGATCGGAACACGCCCCTTTAATAAAACCTAAAAAAGGAGCAAAATTTAAATGACCCCCCTATATTTTACAGTCCCCCTTGTAATTGGGGACTCAGAATTTCTGAATGGCGCGCCCTCAATTTTCAAACAATGCTGTTTTTTTGTTTTTTTTAATATACATAATGCTTGTCCCATATACTATCACTGTGTGAATAGCTAAGCTCAATCGAAGTAGGGCCTTCCTCATATATAAAAATCACGACTTTGTTATAAATTCCGGATCCGGACTTTTTGTTATACACAGTATCTATGGCCTCTTTACTATAAACATAAATGCTTCCTGTAGAAACGAAAATCAATTCATCTCAAACCTTGGTTGTAATTGGCATTTTAGGTGACTATCTTTAGTTTAGAGTTACTATGCCGTGAAACGGGGCATCGTAAGTCTGCTTATGCTGTTTAGTCTTCCCTTCTCCTTCTCCGAACCATCGCTTTTTCGCCTTCTTTCTGCTTCTGCTTCTTCTTCTTTCTTCTTCCTGCCAAACAACGGCTGGGCCGATATTGACAAATCGTCATAAGAACCACTTACCCAGCTAACATCAAGGATGTACATAGTTTGACCTTTGACCTCTCGTAGGGGTCAATAGAGGTCAAAAACTACAAAATCTTTTGGAAGCCTATTTCTTCTACAGATTATGTGCGCTACTGCTGAAATTCTGCAATGACATCGTCTTTGGTCAGTGTAAATACACTTGTACACAGAATTAATTTCGGAGCTCATTTAACATTAAAAATGGCGGCATTATCTAATTAAATATGAATAAATGCTATATCGTCAAAATCGATAAAACTTGGATAGTTGATGTCCTGTGCAAAAGTGCAGATAATGTCGAGACAATCAGTGACGAATATTGCCCCACAGGGGTCACGTTAAGATATGCAATGAGCTAATAAATATGCAAAAACGCTATAACTCATTAACCAAGTAGATATTTATGTCAATGTGTTCACAAGAACCCCTGGAAAACTTATTTCTTATTTGGCCAAATGGGTCAGGTCAAAATGGGTCATCTAGGGGTTAAATATAAAGAAGCTTAATTGACCACAGTAGCTATTCCATCATGAGGCATCAATAAAATAAAAAGTGTCCACATAACCCCAGCTCTACGAGCCAATCGTTAAGGGTAAAAGGTCACCATGAAATGGACTAACTATTATTATGTCTCGGGTAGCCTCGATTCAAATGACAGGGTCAAAGGTCAACACACACTCGACATTGCACTATGACTGCCTCATACGTATGGTCATATTCTCCTTGAGTTTTCTAGTTGGTTATTTGTAATTAATACACACAAAATTACATTTTGAAATCTCTCTGAGTCAAGTCCCTGTTGGACCCTGACTGTGTTGCGTGTGGGTGGTGTTTGCCGTTTCATTTTTGGCAACCCCCAAAATTCCACAAAGGAGCAAAGTTCCACTTTTGATGTTTTTTTTATAAAAAGTCCAGAATAATTGACCAAAAAGTCCTCTTTTTGGTGTTGAAAAGGACCATTTAGGGGGTTAGGGGGGGGGGGTATGGGGGGGGGGGGGGCGGGGGGGGGGGGGTGGGGGGGGGGGGGAGTCGGATTTTTTATTTGCACCCTTTGGAAACTTCGCACCATATAACTGCCCCGTAAACCCCGCAGTAAACTGTATAGAAGATTCTATGGTGTTAAAGGCTCATGATACGGTCATTTGTCTATAAAACTGTGTCGAAAAAAACTGGTTTACTGCACAAGGTCACACCCATCACGAAAATGCGATCAACGATGACAAATCAGTCTTGAAAGGAAATTGAGCAAAATTAATGTTTTCGATATGAGCAGATCCTGTCAATACGTCGGTTATACACCCCTGGTGTGTTTTTGCATGAGCGCCGTAGCCTCGTAATGCATTTGTCTAGTTCCGTGGCTTTGGACCTCGTGGAGTCATAGGCGTGTAGGACCCATATACAGAGCAAGAGACTAAATTTGAAAAAATCGTTCTCAGCCATCTTGGATTTTTTGAAATGGCGGCGAACAGTTGATTTTTCAAATGCATTTTTCTCTCCAATTTCTTCTCCGAACTAAAGTTGCCGAACCAAATTGCTTTACAATATGATGTCTTCCTTGCCGTTGGTAAAAATTATAATTCATCACTCGGTTTTGAGGAATCATCATGCATATTTAAGGCCGATTTAGGGATTTTTTTTTTTCGCATAGAGTCTCCACAGGAGCCGGTAACCTCCAAAATCCAAGTCTAAGTAATCGAACATTGGGGCGTCCCCCCCCCCCCCCCCCCCCCCGGGTTTAGGGTCCATTGTTACCCAAAAAAAGTCCACTTGTTTGAAGTCCCTCCCCCCCCCCTTTTTTTACGCCCCCCCCCCACAAAAAAAAATCCTGTGACGGCCCTGCCTATCCCTTCTAATTTTCATCCATTTGCATTTGGTCCGGGCCGTCCTCGCAAAAGCATTTACCTCCTACCCAGCCGCCTCTAGACTGCCTCCTAACCGTAGGGGAATCCGACCCACGACCTTCTGATCAGGCTCTTACACAGTGGTGCCATATCGAGCATACAATGAGAAGCCTCTAGCCCTGGAGCACACAACATTTGTAACACCTCTCAATTACAAAAGGTTTGAGTGATGAAAAGGTTGAACAGACCTGACCGAACCCCTGAAACGTGTTCTTAAGAATCCGTCCCCCAAGTGGTGCCTTAAGGGAGGGGGCCAAAACAACTTTGGTACAGGGTCTCAATTGTAAATTGATCCATCATGTTGAAAAGCACACATATTATGTGTCTAACCTAAGGATTCCGAAAAGGATAGTTTTAATAGTAACCCTAAAGTTCAATTTATAAGGCTAAAACAGCAAAATCAATATATGGTCAATTTCAGTTGTACAGGGGTCAAAATTTTTAAAGTACTCCGTTTGGATAAAAATGGTGCAAATTATTGGTGTAGCTCATCGGCTAAAATAGGAATAGTTTGAACTGTCTTAAATGCTTCGTTTCCAATGTAGGGGCACAGAAGGTCAACGTCCATTGCATTCACTGGGGGGCTTGAATCTGTTACCCCCCTACTTCTTAAGGCAAGCATTTTGAGACACCAAACTATTTCTTATTTTATCCTATGAGCTCACCAATATTTGCACATTTTTATAAAAAATACGAAATATTAAAAAAAAAAAAAAAAAAAAAAAAAAAAATGACCCTTTTTATTGATTTTTGCTGTTTTAGCCTATAACTCTGAAACTTAGGCTGTACATATTACAACCTATACCTTTTCTGAATCCTTATGGTTAGACCAATAACGTGGTTGTGCCTTTCAACATGATTGGATCAATTTACAATTTGCCCCTGTACAAACCGTTTTTTGTCCCTCGCCTTAAGGCCCCACTTGGCACTTAATAATCACGTTTCAGGTGTTCCCTGTCCTTCTGTCAACATATTTATCACTCAACCCTTTTTGTAACTTGAAGATGTGTTTCAACAAATGTTTGCTAGCTCCTGTGTTAACTAGCTAAAAATATGCCTTAACGTGTAGACATTCCATTCGGGGATTCCCGTTCTCAAAATCGCGTTGCGCGTGGTTGTTTACAAAACACCGGGGTTATCGTTTACATATCATTCCAGGTCTGTTAAAGTGTGGTTCCGGTACAGTGTACCATATCCGCTTATTGTTCCATTTATTCCACGATGGTGAGGTCCATCGTTCTTTCTGTCGTCCCTGGCTGGACTACAAAAATTCGGTAGGTTCATTTAGTACAACTGAGTCAATACTGAATTTCGGGCATGTCAGCCTATTCATTATCCATCTATTTGCATTTCACATTTACAATCACCCTCATTCGTGCCGACCACAATGTCAAAACGACGTAAGGTTCCTTGCTGCTTCTTCTGCTAGGACTGCTTTTGTGTAACGTTTTCCGATTCTCATTTCTGGTCGCCTCGCTCATTTCTAATCTAACTTTTATATTTTGCAGGCTTGGTTGTTCTGCACGGCCTCGCACTCATATTTAGGCCGGAGAGGCGGATAAGGCTGTATAATTCTCATAAGGTATAAAACCGGACAAAAAAAGAATAATAAAACAATGTTGCAGTGTCTGCATGAAGAGTAAAGACATACAATAACTAAAATGTCCAATTTTATTTTTATTAGGTTGTGTTCAGTGTTATCATGATAAATTTCATTTAAAGTCCACTCTACTACTTACCTAGTCCTAATAATTTGTGACTACACATTTACATTTATTTTTAACATTGGTCTTACATAACATTGACTGTGTAGTCACAAAACTTGTTTACAACGACTTGGTTATAGGCAAACCCCACCCCCACCCCTACTACTAAACCACCAAACCATTATTAAAAATGAAAAGCCTCCAAATCCATCCAATTTATCTGAATTTATCTTGTGAACCACTTCTACTATGTCTAGAGTATCATAATAAAAGATTTGTCAAAATACGGCAACTAATATGACCTTCTTGTGAATTTGATTGCCCAAATCTGACCAGCACCAAACTCCTCAAAAAGTAAAGTTAAAAAGAAAGCAGAATAAATCACTGATTTTCTGAAACCATTCCTCCTGCCTGTTCAGTCTTAAACTGGATGAAGAGGAGATGTAAGGAGTGATGGATTGATTATATACATCATTTGGTTGCATGCTGCTTGAAACTGATTGGAGAGGTGAGTGCAGTAGAATTGTTAAATGACTAATCCAATTACCCATAACCTTTTGTGACTACACATTCCGTGATCATGACCCAGTTAACATAACCTGTCAAATGTGCCGGGGGGGTGGGGGCACTGTATTCACCAAAGGTGGATATGATGCGTGAACACGGGACTCTTTCAAAGGCAACCCTAAACACACGATTTTCATCACCGACAAAAACAAGCTAAAACATACACTAAACAAGTTTTTTATATCTGTTTATGAACCCTCAACAAGTAACGCAGTGCATTGAATGGTAAATATCCCCTTTCTTTTATCTTGGCTTTGCGTTACTTTCCCAAGTTCGATTATAATATTTTGGATATTTTGATCCCTGCTTAATGAGATTATAACATGACAATTTCAGGGTTAAGAAAAAAATACCCTTTTTTTTTCCATATTTTGTGCTGTGTTGATGACACCCGAAACGATACGGCGCTTACATCGCCTGTTGGAAAAAGACCACCCTGGTTTTTACGCGTTTCTTGTTCACGCATCATATCCACCTTTGATAAAGTGCCCCCCCCGGGCAAATTTTCCCACTTATTGGGACTACTCTACTACCCTACCTCACCCATCGTCGATATTTCAAATTTTGTTTGGGTGATAGCAGTAGAGCTTTCATGATGATCGAGTTCTTATTCGGCTCATTTTGGCATCTTAATATTACCCACGACATAGAGCATGTGCAGAAGAGCTCTTTGGCTGTTTGATCCCTCTGGATTTCTTTCATTGCAAAACAAGGTACAATTATCCTATTTTTGGTCTGAAGTAGCTGCTCAGTCTCCCAGGTTCACACTCGGGGCCCCGGGTTCACACTCAATCCCCATAAATTGCAGGGCTGACTTGGAGGGTTTCCTGGACATGAGCGCTTGTTTATGTCTCATTTATTTTGGATAACCCGAAATAAACCAAAAAATTCACGGCTACACCCTTTTTTGACAACTAATTTGACTATTTATTCCCACTAATACATCCTGTGACATTTAATGGAATTTTCAATTGCGGGAAATTTTATTTTTCAATAAAAATCTAATGTGTCCATGTCTTTTCCTCATGGGGAATAAGCCATAGAGGGCGCTATAACATCAATAGATTTTTCAGGCGGTGCGGCCAAGCCTCCTTCATCAGCAATAACGTAGTGCAAACCACAAACAATTTGGTGTGCTTTGATGTGGGTCGTCAGGGTGTTCCCCATGACCCCTACGGACCTCGTCGTTCGTATTCATACAAAAAATTCAGAAATAACCCTTCCAGTGGAGTTGATTCTCAACTCCAACGTTTTTGGAATAAGAAAATATTCCTGACAACATGATAACAAATTCAAGAATTTTCGTAAAGATTCCGCTTTTACGTTTGTTAAAAACCAATGGCGACGTCTGTCTGAAAAATTCGGGATTTATTGTCGCCTCACCATGGAGATTTTTTTTCAGAAGAAATAGATCTGCATGTCCCTACTCGTACGTTGTCAAAAATTTTGTTGTCTTGCTTAAAATTGCCAACAAATAAGAGACAATTTGCGTGGGGTCAAAAACAGCTTTGATTGCACTTGGCCCTCTAGTTTCTCTGCAGGCGGTGGCGGCCAAGCCTCATTCATACAGCAAACCAAAAATGTCAAAAGAAATTACAGCAAAACTGAGTGCAAAACCACCAAACAATTTGGGTGATTGATGGGGGTCGGTCATGGGTGTTTCAATGGCCCACATACGCCTTCGTTCCTCATTCGTTATTCATACAAAAAAATTCAGAATAACCCTTCCCAGTGAGGTGATCTTCAACTCCAATGGTTTGGAATAAGAAAAATATCCTTGACAACATATAAAAAATTCAGAATTTTTCGTCAAGATTTCACTTTTTACGTGTTGTTTTAAACCAAACGGCGACATCTGAAATTTGGATTTCGTGGCCGCCCTTCCCTGGTTTCTTATGGACAACTCAGGCCCAATGAGTTTGTTGTCCACTGCAGGTATGTCAGTTATAAAAATAATTTTTTTCTCGGCCTGAACTTTGTTCGGCAGAGGACTTACAGAGACTTAGTATCACTTTTCTGTCGGTCTGTCTGCTGTCTGTCTTCCCGCCGCCCGTGTTCACATGCAGGTGTTACGATTATCGGAGTTTGTTAAGAGGCTACGATGATGTAACTGGTGGAAAGAAGCGGGTCCATGAGTTCGCGACCTGGCCTCATGATTAGATTTTGGGCCCGTAGTAAAATATGCTATTAAGTATTAATGCATTAATTTACAAACATGTTCCCATAAGGTTTTGTGTACAAGTTGACTGGAGTTCCGTAAGGCGTATGATGATGTAACTTGGTGAAGGGAGCGGGCTGGAGAGTTCTCAAACTTGATTAGATTTCGGGCGTATTTCGGGCAAATTAAGTAGCAAATGAGCTAATTAATTATGCAAATAATCAGCGT
>JAMKCH010083997.1:0-11659 GCA_023653785.1 Ophioderma brevispina
ATGCAATTTTCTCAACATAACCATTGGAGCGACCAACCACAATGGGATATCGCATTTTGAGTTTGAAATTGAAACCAAACCCTTAAAATGGTCAATGGTATATTATGGACCTGTAATGACCCCAAACTGACCTCTACTTACAAATATTCAACTATGTAGATCATTTAACATTTCTACATGTCCAAGCTTACTTTATACCAACACTTGAATGATTGATTGGAATAATTATTTTAACATTACTTACAAAATCGTATAAAAAGGTGGGCGTGGCATATGACGTCAGTAGTGTGGTGCGAATTTGGGGCCCCCTTCTGAAATTTGTTTGGGGCTTACATACCCCAAGGAAGGTTGTGCCAAGTTTCATGCTTTTGTCCAGACGTGCACGATCTTGGGGAAAATTATGACTTATCTACTCATATATAGTTTTGAATAGCCAATACCAATTGCACAGTGCAAAAAATCTCAAAATATTTGAAAATTGGGGGTGCTCTTAAAAATGTGTCGATTGCTTTAACTGGAGTATTACACAGCAAGGTTGTGAATTCAAATATAGTTGACCCAATGGGATGTTGTCCATTGGATAATTTAAAATCCATCTGTGTGAGTGGTGACGATCTAAATAGAAGTCCCACATTGGTGCTGATAAAATGACAAATATAAAATAAGTGGGGCTGAATGAAAACCGTCTTGAAGCAACGTTGTAGTGTTGCATAACAAACAGAAATTAATCCAGTGGTTTGTTCAGCCTTGGCTATGACAGGTAACCAGCACTCTTTGTTAAAGTAATTTGTGATATGTTGCATGCTTGTAGACCCAGAATCAGATAGATCATTAATAGCTGCTTTTCCTTGTCAAATTCACTTCATTTCATGATATTTCACGTGATCAACATCATAGTCTTTCTCTCAAATGTAGGGAGGTAACATTTTGAAGACTTATCACTTCATATTTTTGCCTCCCAAAGTTGGAAATTGTTTGCATGGATTGTTTGCAAGGTGATTCCTGTGTGCATGCATGGGCAGAGTTGCTTTGGCATGTGTTAAGAAGCATGCTTAACCTTTGCTATCTTAAATTAACTAATTCTTTTTAAACTTCTTGCAAAAAGGTTGTCACTCCAGTCTGCTTCATGTATCAATCTGCATCACTTGTATCCCAGGGAGCGTTGCTCCCATGATATATCAAGATTTGTGAAAGTGGGACTAGTACCAAATTCATTTGCTACATGCTTTTTTTTAAAAAGGGGTCTTTGTGATTGATGAAGATATAGTGGTCTTGGTCAAGACAATCCAAAACCCCTAGTGGGGAAACAAGATCGGTGACGTGGTGTGAAGCGAAACTATTAGTCCAGATGATCTTCAAGTTGCTTTTGAAGGTTTGGGCTCTTTATTGATTTGTACAAGTGAGTCCGGTAATGAGGTATTTTCTGATTAATGTTCTAGGTAGAAATGAAAAATTTATAGGTATCCGTATTTGCTGAGATGTTGATATAGATTTACTGGTGATTTTTGGTTTGGGCGAGTTACCAGGGCAGCAGGTTTGCAATTGGAATGGCGATGGGGAACATGGAAGCCGGAGAGCCAGTGATTCTTCCGGTTTGAATAATGGTTTCCAACGGGAGATCTTGAAACATGCCACATAGGCTGCATTGCAGTGTAATTGTTTGACACAAAGCGGGCTGCTCGACGTTGATCTACCTCCAGCTTTGATGTCAAATCAGCTGTGTAAGGGTTCCCAGGATGGCACCCACAAGTACTTCAAAGAAGGTCTGACAATGTACCGTATGCAAGTTCTTGATTTTTAGTGCGTGCGATGTGGCCAGTGCTAGGTCACTCAAGGTCCGCTTGTAGGAGTCAGTGTCATGGTCGATGCTGATGGTTCTGTATGGAATGCAATCATCAGCAACAAGCGTTTATAGTGGTGCATTGGAGGGTGTAGGCCCTATTTCTAGTGGCAAATTTTCTTTAAAAAGAGAGTTTTTTAAAAAACAAAGGATGCACCGGATGGCCTTCCTGACATCAATCCACAAGTTTCGGTGGTGTGCCTAGCCCTTGGGTAACAGGCTCCTTCCTATTGGATTTCTTAGGAACATGATGGGATGAGCGATGGATGGCGATGGATTGCTGCTGACAATCATCCCTGGGAAGGTAGGAAAGGTAGTACTGGTTAGTACTGGTTACCAGGATGCCAGTAGAGGCCCTCAAAGGAAACCTGACATGATACCAGAAGTACATGTATTTAATTGGAAATATCAGTTGGGTTCCAGATAGTCTCTTTGAATTGTTTCTCAACAAATGTTCTGAACAATGGAAGTTTGTATTGTTACTGCTGGCTTAAACTTACTTGAGTAGATCAATTAAATTGCATCCTTTCTCTGGGATGCAGAACCTCCAAATATACCCCAAAAATAATACCATACCCAAAAAGGGTGTTGGTTCCCCCGTGTGACTATTCCCATTCAGGCACCACGCAATCCTAGACCCTCTCTATATTTGGACTCCCTAGTCATAAGTTGTATTGTTCTGTACTCTTAAGGTTTTGTTCTAAATCAGGGGATTGGTTGCGGTTATGGGTTTATTTCACCCATATAGACCTTTGCAGCTCCTTATACGCACCTTACCTGTTTACAGTATTTTTTGATGTTTTCTGGGGTGCTGGAGGAGTCATTTACTTATATGTTTATGGTCCGTCATCTCGGTGCATAATTCGGCGCCGGTAAGCTTAACCGGGGCGCTAATTTTTGTCGTTTACCGTGAAATTCATTACTCCTCCATTATCCCCGTTGTAACTGTTCTTTCTTGTGATCGTTTCAGATTCAGATATTGGCGATTCCCATATTCTACACTGTGTTTATATTAGGACAGTTATATTTCGGATTTATCAGGGAAATATATATTAATTTATTAATATACTTATATATATAATTAGGTGAATTTCAAATTTCCAAAAGTTGTTCGCGGTGTCTGATTTCCTTTCTGCCTACGCTAACCTTTAGGTCTTTGTTTGGCTTTATACCTTTTTTCGCGGCATTTTTCATCCCTTTCGTGGCCGCGATGGATTTGCATGTAAGGTGTTGTAAAGCCCTTTTGGCCCATGATGCTTATCATGATTCTTGTTTTATTCATCGCAAGTTGTTACCGTTCGTATCCATGCCCTCTTGACGAGAATTGTAGTTCTAGGTATTGGGATGAAGTTGAAAGTATTCGTCTGCAGTTTCAGGTATTCAAGGTGAACGCAGATCGGATCGTATCTAGAGGATCGGGAGATAGAGGGTAAGCTGGTAAGTCTTTGGTTGGGGCAGCTCGCAGCTCGGGGGGTTCCCTACCTTTAGGGGGAGCACCCCCCGCTCGCTTCTCTTGGTTCGAACTTCGGTTTCGAAACATGATCGGTCTCATCCCAAACCTGCACGGCAAGCCTGGATGCAGGGATTAAGGTGAAACAACGGAGGCTCGAGACTCAAAGGTATGGGGCCGCGTTTCCGGATCAAAGTGACGTAATTTTTTTCCAGAGAATCAATGTCACTGAGCTTCGGCTCTTCCGTCTCCATTTCTGTCGGAACTCCTCGGGCTTTATCGTCCAAGTCTATTAGTTCTGGTTGTGCCAGTTTGTTTCCCGTCACTTCGGTCCACAGTTGCGTATCTCGCGAAAGTTTCGGGGCCGCCGGCACTCGGCTATTTCCGTTTCCCCGTATTCAGTCGTTGCACATCGGGAGGAAGTATTTGCCGACAAGAAGACAAGTTCCGCTTCGTAGGTTCGGATCGATGTTTCCGAGAAACTCAAGGGTTCCGATAGACCCTACAGGTAGTGGCGTGTCGACCGCAGCTCCGAGTGTCATTACTACTCAACCACAACCTGGTAATGTTCTTGTTTCCCGGTCAAAGACCTGGTTCAATGGGAGGTAATATTACCTCCATTCCGTCTATGCAGGCTCAGCCCAATGCGCTTATGGCTATGGTGGTGGTTTTCAAATGACTAAAATGACCAACCAAGCGGGGACAGCCTTTGGTCACTTTATATGGTGGTCATTTATGTTCCAGGCATGACTGTCATACTTTTCATGCCTAGGCAATGAGTAATGCAGCAGGATGGCCCTGGTTTCAAAATTCCTTGGGTCAATAAGGTCGGATTTCGACTTCTATTCCTGCGCGCAATGGTGAACCATCCCTTTGCAGGTGCCGCCAGTCACTCGGCAGCCAATAGGGTTTTGCACAGTCGGGCGTCGACTTTTATACTGTCACCGTCAGGTGTCGATCCCTTGTGGTTGCAAAACGTCCATGGCAACATCGGGGGTCTCAATAGGGCCGTATCCTCTATTAGCCGTCGTCGGCTTCCTCCTCTTTGACTCAAACCTCAGCGGGTATCGGCCTCTGTTCCGATTTCATCTTCGGGAGGTGCGGGGATCCTGTTCAGTTGACATCTGCAGATTCATATAGGATCGTTTTGTTGTCAGATGTACAGACTGGGGATACTTCAACCCATAGAGATTCCGAATCAGTTTCGGATCAGGTTGATTGGTTTGATGAAGATGCTGATGGGTCTCATCCATCATCAAGATGGAAGATATTTTTTATCATGATAGGGTTGACCCTTTGTTTATTGCGCGGGTCAGAGGCTTTCAATCTAAAGTATCAAGATGATGCCGACGCTGGCCAGGCTTGTTCACTTCAGTGTGGTGGGATTGTTGTCAAGGAGCGTTTGGCTCCTACCTTCCTTACCTAAGAAATTTGCAGAGAAAGGGACGCTTCAGGAAAAGTCTAAGCTGGCCGCCCTTCTCATATAATATCTGCGCAGTATCTGTCGGGTCTAGGAATCCGAATTTTGATTCCATCTTGTTGTTCCAAGCTTAGATCGGAGGTTATCAAATTAGTTAGCTCCTCTAAGCTTCTTACTCTGATCATTGGGAATTGAGCTCAAAAGTCTCTTGATTCTCATCTTCAAGGTTAGTCCGTGTGTCGTCCTTTCAGTGATCTATTTCAACTATTGGCCGATCCTTGTCTCCAGAGTTGGATTGTCGAAGAAGTCACTTGGAGGACCCAGTACGGGCCAAGTTTGTACTGCCCTTAAGCTAGATGCAGATATAGAGGTCAGCAACTTAGAGATGCTCTCAGCGCTCTCAGCGTATGTGTCCCTCGCAGTGTTAATGTTTGTGGGCTTAAAGGGTCCTACTGGATGGATCGATTAAGGTCTTGAGAAGCTCCCCTCTTGATATAAATTGGTCTTTCTTTGGGGGTTCCTCTATCAGACCGTACTGAGCTGGCCAAGTCTGTGTGAGACAAACAGACTTTGGAGAAAGAGATCAAGCCTCTATTTATTATCTGCACAGGGAGGGGTGCGCTTCCCATCAGCAGCAGTCACCAAGCCTCAACAGTCCTTAAGAATGTGAGGGTGGTAGGGGGCGTGCTAGAGGTCAGAAGCGTAAGGCCTACTCTGATCCCCCTGCAGCATCTGTAGGCCGTGGAGCTTCAGGTGCCAAGCGAGTCCGTGGTAAGGGTCGCGGTGCGGGGTCAGTCAAGGTTTTGAAGACCCTTCGGTCGCAGTGCAGTGCGGTGTAGGCATCAACGCACTGCCACCACTTCCATCCGACAAGGCCGACAGAAATAGGAAGTGGGCGCAGGCCTATTACTATATGCAATCATTGGCCTAGACATTAAATACAAACAGGTTTGTTTTGAGCACTGTGTCCCGCGGGGATATCTGATAGAAATTAACAGTTGCCCTCCTCGCAGGACATATGTCTCGCACTCAAAACACCTCTTCCATCCATTATCTTCAGGACATGTCTTTGGACGAGGTGGATTAATTGACTTCGCAAAGAAGGCGGATTTAACAGTTAACCCTCCTTTCGAGGTCTGGGTTGGTTCTGTCGACTGTCTTCCTGGCGCCCAAGAAGACGGGCGACTGGGAGAGACCAATCCTGAATCTCAAAAACATATGAATGTCCGTTATCAGGCACCAAGAGATTCAGGATGGAAACCTTGGCATCGGTGTTCAAATCTCAAATCAAGGGTTCATGGGCAACGTCAATAATCTCAAGATGCCTATCCTGCATATCCCTATTCTTCAAGCATCACAATGGCTTCGGTTCCATATCAATGGCCAGGCCTTCGACTTCAGGGTGCCTTCCATTTGGTCTTTCAACAGCTCAACGGGTTTTTACCCGAGTAAAGTCAAATCGTTGGAGCTTCCTGCGTCGCAGTGGTGTCCACCTTCATATGTATCTCGACGATTGGCTAATTAACAGCTCCGTCTCTCGAGATGGCCGTTGTGTTCAGACCAGTTGGTCTCGAGACGGTGTCTTCCATGGGCTTGTAGTCAATTTGGACAAAATCCCATCTTTCAAAAACCTACTCAAATCCCGGAGTGAGTTTTTAAGTGGCTCGGCTAGATCTGAGTGAAAGGTGAGCGACCACCCGTCTCCGGGAGAATCCGAACGTATAAACTGTGTCTCAATGGTAAGCCAATCTCAGTCAGCTCCTGTGATGGCTGGTGCAAAGGGTCTGGGATTAATGGCGAGTTTAGTCGATCTTGTACCTTGGTGCAGACTGAGGATGCGTCCCATACAACTGCACCTTCTCTGTTATTACAGCCCAAACTCGTCCACCCTTTGTCGAAGTTAGTTCCGATGTCATGGAAACAACCTTAGTGAGTCGGGAGATGCTGGTGGCAATCTCGGCAGAACTTGGCCGCAGGCCGCAGGGTGTTCTTCGGACTTCTTCCCATCAAGCTGACCGTCTCCACGACGCGTCCCAAGCTAGGGTGGGGGGCGGGGGGTAATTCCTGGATCTCCGCGCGAGGTGGACGATGGTCCTCAGGAGTCGTCGCTAAAGCAATCTTCTGGAGCTGTGGGCTGTGTTCAGAACCCTCCCCGAAGGTGTGTGAGTAAGGGTTCGAACACAAACATGTTCTGTGATTTCAGTCAGACAATTTAACTGTCGTGTCTTACATAAATCGTCAGGGGGGGACGAAGGTCACCAACTTTGTGCTTAATACAAGGAAAGCTTCGTCTTGGTTTTTTGTCTGGATCATCAGATTTCCGCTTATCTGCAGTCATATCACCCGGGGAGTCGAAAAACTCACTAGCAGACAATATGTCCAGGGGGGATCCATCAAGCCGACAGATGGTCTTTGTCCAGCTCGAATTGTGGTTCAGAGGATCTTCGAGAGGGCGTGCGATCCGACAATCGATCTCTTCGCCTCTCGGCCTGAACCATAAAATTACAGTCTATTGCTCTAGCCTATGGGAAGAGAGGGCTTTAGCACACAAATCTCTGTCAATCTCGTGGAAGGGGATGGAAGCTACGCTTTCTATTTCCGCCAATTTCTCTATTTCAAAGGTTCTTCAGAAAAATATGGCGGAGAAGGGGAAGAGTGTATTGTTCTTCTAATAGCGCGATTGGCCTCGCAAGCCTGGTTTCAGAGTCTCCTGCAGCTATTAGTGGAGGTTCAATTAATTCTTTCCAATGGTCCAAGACTCTTCGCTGCCAGGGTTGAAAGCCGGTTTCAACAACTTACCTTGGAAACATCTTCGACTGACTGTTTGGACAGGTAGTCAAGCGGACAGCTCCAAACGCGATGGCTTTTCTGAGGAGGTTGCGGATTTGGCCGCAAGAGGACGTAGACGGTCCACTCTCAAAATTTACTCTGCGCGTCTCAAACATTACTTCGTTGGTGTCTTGTCAGCCGAGAAGTTTATCCTACAGAGCTCCTGGACGGAGAGATTGGGGAGTTTCTTAAGTCTAGATTTGACTTAGGTCGTGAGGTTTCCACTGTACGAGGTATAAGTCGGCCATCCAGTCTGTCCATGGGGTTTCGGGATGGGTCGTCTATTCAAGGAAGTTCAGGTTATTACTTTCTTATTGAAGGCATGAAACATTTCCCCGTCCTAAGGCCAGAAGGTGATGCCTTCTTGGGATCTTCCCATAGTTCTTAGTAAAAATGAATAGGAGCCGTTTTGAACCGCTACAGTCATCTTCCTTGCGAGATCTTTCTATTTAAGACAGCCTTTCTAATTGCTTATGGCGTTCAGGTCGCAGATGTTCAGAGCTTCATGCTGTAGCCATTGGTGAAAATATGGGGTTTAGTGTTCTGGTGTTTACCTTTATTTCGTCCCGGTGTTTCCTTGCTAAGAATGAAAGAACGTGATTTCTCGGCCTTCTCCCTTTTTCTCCCTATCTCGCCTGGGCGCGACACAGCAGCTCAGCGCTTGGGATGCCCAGTGCACGGCGCTTAAATGGTATATGACGAACTAGCAACGTGAGGTGACGATCCAACAGTATTGTTTACTTCGATCAAACCTTTACGCCAGCAGCAAAGAGTACTATTGCAGGTTGGTTGGTTGAGGCAATAACCGAATTCGGTGCGATACGCGGTAAAGACACTCCCTACTGCAAACTCTACTCGAGCAGTATCTCCTTTGGGCTTTTTTCACGGGGTTGCGGTTAATGATATAGTAAACAGTGTCTTGGCGTTCCCAAAACACATATAGAATTATTGAACGACTTGAGTCCTTGTACTGAGCAGTCCGCCTCGTAATGCGGTGCTTGGTGCGGCGTCTCATCACATTAATCGGTAAGTTTTTATTTGATTCAACGCTGTTAGGTTTTTATAGCTAGACATAGTTAATGTTTAATTACGTAATTTCCTATCGCGCTTTACACAAGTAGCCAAAGCGCTATTGCTCACTGTTATTACGCTGTCGCCAGAAACGAAAATTGTTACACAATTTTCGCTCATTTAGGCCAAGTTGGTTGACTTTGTCATGGCCTATTTAGAACAAGTTAGGATTGTTATGTTGTATTTTTTATTTGGGTTCCCCTTTTCGAGGGTTCTGAGTTCGCTCACCTCCGTCCTTGCTGGCGCTAGTTGACGTTGAGCAATTTATCTGAGTCTACGTCACGAGAATAAGACTTAAGCCGCAAGTAACTACAAAAGCACCTTGGTGATTTGTATGTTACTTAAGGAGGGTAAGACTTACATGACGTAGACCTCCCTCCCTCCCGGGCCCCCCTGAGCGAACTTAGCCTTTATGTTAGAGTCTGCTGAGAAGGGTCGAGGGATGGATTGGTGCATGATGGGTAATTTCATACACGGGGGGAACCACACACTTTTGGGTATGGGCTATTATTTTGGGGTATATTTGGAAGCGGTTCGCACCCACGAGAGGAGGCATTTTATATGGAGTATACGTCAGGGAAGTATTAGCCCGCCCTTAGTTAAACTTACAAAGCACCGAAGGTGCTTTTGGTTTAATTTGCATGAAGGCGAAGGCTATAGCATATTACGGCGTACGTGAACGATTGTGGTTCACGATATCGCCTTCAATTTTGTAGTGCATGGTGCATTTTGTTGTGGTCTGTTGGCTATTAAACGATTACGATGGTTATAGTGGCAATATGGTTTATTACGGATTAATACTTAAGCTGATGTGGGAAAATTACCAAATTGCAATTTCCTTTGACGATTGCAGCATTCCCTAAATCTAACACCCCTAACAAAAATGGAACTCCCAACCCTTCAGGTACCGATCAAACATCGGTTACGCCCAACCTTCCATGACATCCTTATTCTTTAGGGACTCAACAGGCGCGGTACGTTATTTTTTGCTGTATGTTTTCCCTATTTTGTGGCAGGAAAATAGCTGTTTTGTATAGTTTCCCGCAGTGTTCCCCGTTTAGGGTCTTAGACTCTTTTGTGAGGTTTTCTTTTAGTCTACTTGCGTGCTTAGTGAAATGGACCTATTTTTGGCCGATTTTAGATGACGGCGATTGTCAGCTGTTAGCGTAAGGTCCATGTCCTTCATCCCCTAGCGGGTTTTGGTACGCATTGTCGGGTTTTTGCGACCTATAATCCGACTTTCGTTGATTTTGACATTGTCTATAACAATATGTTATATTATATGTAAATATTATTGTGTTTATATTAATATGTATTATCTCGTATGTATGCATATAATATGTTGATGCTGATCGGCTTGCTTTCTTTGTTAGTCTTTTCACCCCTACATGGAGGCCGCGTGTACAGCTTTGGTATCCACAATCACGGAGTCTCGCTAGCTGATCTAGAATAAATTTATAGTTTACAGATTAATACCGATTCTTTCTCAAAGTGGTTTTTCGTGTTATTCGGATAAATGGTGAGCGTGATCCAGTGTATTATTCTAATTTATATCTATATATATACACAAAGTTTTGGATATTGATTTACCATTCCAATCCTTGTTTGCGGGGTTCTAATGGGACCAGTTGTTCTTCACAGTTCACATCCATCCTTCAGTCAATCAATAGATCGATCATTCAATCAGTCAATTTAATTTATTTCAACTTCTGTAAGTGGTGTCTAAGTTTGGTCGAGGAACTAAAATTTGATCGCATTTGTATAGGCAGATAGTAGGGCGCCGTTCGTCAAGAATTGGGTAAGCTTTCCCCGAGTGTTAGCCCAAGTCCCAGGAAGGAGTTCCTCCAGTGCGACGTCCCTGGGAGAACCAGGGTGTCCCATTCCGCGTCGCGCCCCCCGGGGCCGCGCAAAGAGTTGAGAGAGGACCCTTTTGATGGAATCCTTCTAGCGTGCATTGACGCGTCGGAAAGGAGGACGCTTCCGGGAACAATCAGAGGGAGAGTTATCTGATGGGGTACCGAGCCGCACAGGGTTTAATTGCAAAACAACCCGCAGCTGACGGAGAGAGGAGTTGGACTTTTGCACTCCAACCTACTGCGATGGTAGTCATAAAACAATGAACTCAATACAAACAAAAACTAGGGCGTGCACGGGATCCGTCGGTCAGAGTCTCTTGAGAGCTCTCTGCTTCAAAGTGACCTTGCAGCTCATTTAATAGAATACCAATGCCCCAAGGGATGATGGGCGCTCATTGACTTAATGAGAGAGAAAAGAAGAGTCCTTTGCTTGAATACCGTGCCTCAGCAGCTTCATTGAGCATGCCAAAAGGCGTTTTCCCGGTAATATCAAGGAGACACAACAACGTGTTAATCAGGTCCAGCTAATTCATGGACCAAGTGGGTCCCAATGCCCAAGGGATATGATGGGATTGCTCACAGAAGTGAGGGAAGGACTTCCTTTTTCATACCGCACCTCAAGCAACGATGCGCCAACGCATGAAGCGCGTCACGTTGTCAAATTTGGCAAGTTTTAGATTTTCTTGCCTCGCATAAGTCGAGTTCAAAGATTTACAAATTACTCTATACTCGATTCATCTTGAATTACGATATATAAGGTGTTGGTTGTGGAAAGCTGTTTGTTTTTATTTAAAGTATTGTTTTTGGATCTATTTTGTGGTGGAAAATATAGAGTGAAGCTGAACGGAAATCGTATTTGGAATTACCAGAGTGCTCTGTGATGTAAGCTGAGTGGTTTGGAAGGCGCTCCCACAGGGTTGTGGCGATATCGCACCTGGATCCTTTGTTGTTAATTGCCAATCGATATCGTTGTCTAGAAGGGATTTTCTTCAGACAGGATCTGGGATTTCATTGGCTCAGTCTCGGTTTTCCTCCATTGGTGTCGGCGGTATGATCGGCCTTTTACTTGTATGGTTGGTAGCCGTACACCATGCCCGATAGGATTAAGCGGTGGTGCGGCGGACCCGTGGATTCGGGAGAGTCGCATACCTTTGTATCGCAAATCAGGCCTTTTTCGGCAAGGAGTCTCGTAT
>JAMKCH010084001.1:0-42571 GCA_023653785.1 Ophioderma brevispina
TTGAAAGATTAACTGTTAAATTTAAAAAAAAAGTGTAAATTGCTTCTATTACAGAAATAGTTCCTAATAGTTAAGCCTTTGTTAATAGTTCCTTTTCAATTAAAGCACATTACCTACCGCACAAACAAACGATTTCCATTCAACCTGATACACAAGTCGCCACGGATGCCGGATATCCGCGAATTACATGTTCGGCCACTGTATACGAACTCACAAAGTGGGTACCAGCATTGATTAGGCTAGAAGGTTGGCTTCAATCCGTTGACTTTCATCAATTACCATTGCTGCATCTCATGCACTGCGATGAATCAGTGATTTGGAATCGTGTTTTTTGATTTGGTAAATTTCTGAGCAATATTGGTCGAAGGGTTCAACTTGAACCCCTAGGCATATTAGTATCACATTATATGGAATTTAGTGTTTTACGTCAATAAATCATATAATTACGTTTTTATGATGGAAAAAACGAGGTAATTTCTACAAACGATAATATAAGGCAAAAATTATTCAAAATTTCTACCACAGCTATGGATTTGCAAATGACAGGTATGTCTTTTGAATTCGTGAATATTGACTACAAAATGCAAGAATTCGCATGTTAAAAAATCTTCCGTCTTTAAGTTAGAGCATATTTTGTATAGTACTAAGTTTTTAAAAAATATGCAATGTATGTTATCAGTCCTATTGTTTTTAAAACAGCAGGTGTAAAACCTTGGAAAAAACTTTTGGAGTGACTTCAAATATTTCTCTTTCATTTTATCCAAAAAAAAATCCTATATGTACTCAACTTTCGAGTTCAGTGCGTTTGACTTAGATCTGCGCCCCTATTTGTTTGGTGGTTGGAGGCAAACAATACAGATATGGTCACCAAACCCTTCTACTCATAAGCTAGGCTATTCTGTAAGATCTATAATATCCTAGATAAACTAGAATAATTTAGCCCAAATCTCAACAAGAGCATACAGCCAATCATCATGTGACAGCCAATGGAATCTGGAAGGAAGGAGCACAAGAAACTGAAAAATGGGAACAGATCAGAGCGTGAGCCAGAAAGGCAAAGATGAACACACAACGCCTCGCAGCAACAGCTGTCGAGATGGGCCGAGCAAGGAAAATCGTGGATTGAAGATGGGTTTTTTGAAGGTTTGGCACAGGATTTTTTTCAAAAAAAAACAAACAGACCGACACAAAAACAAGGACAAGACAAAGACATAGACACCACCAAGACCACTCAAACAGACCATCCACAGACACCAATACACACCAAAGCCTCACATTTAAGAATCATGGTTTTGCTACAAGCAAAAAAAGGGAACTCAATCAAGTCAAGGGTCCACTTTTTAAATGTAGATTAATTTCCCATTGTTTTCATGCAATTTTGTATTCCTGTTTCTTTTAATTTTGACCAAATTCAGAAAGGCAGAAAATTAGGTCAGTTCCTTGGAACTTACACCTGGCTAATAAAAACTTCATGCAAGGAAAAGAAAAGATTGCACTATCGTGTCCTGAGTGGCAGACCGAAACATTTTTCAAAATTGGAGAAAGTAAAAGACTCCCCAGAAACAGAATTAACTAAAAACATAATTCATCCCACATATTTGAACCTTTCACAGAATAAATGAAAAATAAATCTGGAAAATCCTTACAAAAGTAACCATTTGAGAAGACGCCTACAATTTGTATTAAGAAAGTGGTCGGTACAAATGGCTCTGTGAAAAAAATGAAATAAAAGAACGTAAATTTTAGTGCTGCAGCATCAAGTGAAAAAGGGCCTAAGATTTCTAACAACCATGGCCGGAATATAATGCATTTGCAATCATAGCTAAATTGTTCATTGGGGGGTTGTGTACTTCAGAAAATACGTGATACAAAATTAAAAGTATGGCATTTGCAATAAACCAACATTTCAAAAATTGCCGCCATTTTAAGGTAATAGCAACTAACTAATGGTGACTTATTGTTGGAATGTATGTTGTCTGGGTCCAAGAGGTTCAATATACAATGCCAGAATTGTCTGAGTCATATAAATTTATATACACGGCGATTTCAAGATGGCCGACTCTCGTCTAAGATACTGCAATATTCTTATTCTATAACCTAAGAAGATGATTTTTGGTGTCAAAATGAGTGTTTCCTGGATCAAGGAGTTCAAAAAAACTATTCTCACAACTGTAGGATGAATAACAATGACGTTTATTTGCATTTGTCACTTTTTCCCCAGAGAGCCCCTATTTTAAGTACAAGTACCCAAGTGGTAACTTAATACAAGTCCGGCTTAAATGCGGCAAAGTGATAAAATTATAAAACCCAGATGCTTATAATTGTACCACACAGAATCCTCAGTAAATCCTCCTAAAACCTCCTACCTGCTTTAGTCCCCTATGACGAAAACCCCATAACATTGACTACCAATAGGTGTGCGTGACCATGACCATTTAATTGTTCTAAATTCGGGGCCATTTTACTCTTGAGATATCTGAAACAAACAAATAATAGTTTCTATTAAAATATACGGCCTAAATCTCAAAAATCCTAAATCAATTCCAGATATATATGTTTTGGTGAATACATAATAGTAGTCAGGTGTCTTATTTTGGGTGTCACATTGTAGGTCCATGATAACCTGACTCACGACTCATTTGCCAGTTTTGGAGAAGATTACTGTTAAAATCCACCATGACCAAAAAACATCCCTTTGTCCCCAAAATCGTCATCCTAGGTGCTGTATAGCATAGGTATAAACGATTTTGCCTTTATATGTTGACCATCTTGAAAATACTGACGTATGAAAACTGCCATTACTTTATAGTCATATGACAGTTTTGTAAACGTTTTTTATTGAACTCTTTACCATAACATCTTTTAATTTGACACCACATCATCTTCCAAGGCTCTATTTAAGAAATGTAAGGTTTGAGTCAATAAAATGCCGCCATCTTGGAAATATAGGCAGCGTGTAACATTTTATAGTTTGGGAATAATTGTTTTTGAACTCCTCGACCAGAAAAAACATTTTTGTACACCAAAAGGTCTTCTTAGGTGTGTTTGGCTTTAAGATGGCTTCATTTTGGAATGCGCCTTATGCAAATTGCACCACTTTTAATGGTGTCATCACCATTTTCATGAACTCCACGCCCTACGGTCAATTTTAGATATGAGGACAATGTTGTTTATTATTTCCGGCCCCGGTACCAGTCCCCTAAACTGGTTGATGCTGCAAGCACTAATTGGGTTTCCATGGTCCATTCACACTTAACTGCATAAGGGGGGGGGGGGGGGGGGTCCTAGGGACCACCGCAACTTTAGTTTTTTCAATTCAGGCGGCATTTTTAACGCTGCAATATATGTGGGTTTCAATATTTTTTGTATTTGTCTAACTTTTGTTTGCGCTTGCATGGTGCAAAAAAATCAAAGCCATCCATCGCGTCGTTTATTTGTTTTTGCGTTATGTATTGGTACCTATGAGCCCCCCACCCCCTTATCACTAACTGAAGTGCCCATTCCAAAAAAGGAAAAATCTTATGAGAGTTACTGTGATTCTGCATTTTATAAGCATACACCTAGTGACTAAACAAAAGTAATATTAATTACAAATCTTGCAAAGGTATAGTAAGGCCTTGGACCCATTAATTTTATATACATCATGTACGATTTACTGTAGGAACCTCGGTAAATTAGACAAGTAACCCTAAAAAATATAAAATGGCATGAGACCTTTATGTTTTGTGCTTTATATGGTAAATATAGTTCATTCTTCTTCAAACCAATTAAAGCGCAATCAAGCACAAGTCGAGGGGGAAGCAATATGCCGTATGAAAATGGCAAAAACAAATTAGTTCTTTTTCGCAATTTGACGGAAATTTACATCAATGTTTTCCCCTAATATGTTACTGAACAACTTTCTTGAGTTTTTATTTCTTATTGTTGATGTCTTTGAAGCCTTCTAACATGTGGTGGGATTTCATCTAAACCATCCTTTTATGAAAGTGGTTATATTAGGGGAGGGGTCCCTAGGAACCCCCCCCCCGTTATGCACTAACGGAAGTGCAAACCCTTTTTGCAGTTAAGTGTTAAGGTGTTAAAATTAGCACTATTAATCCTATAACCACTCCCTTTGGAAATAAAACTTCATGCAAAGGGAAAAGAAAGAAGTGCACCTATCGTGTTCTGAAGTGTCAAGAAACCTAAACATTTTCCTTTCTCAAAATTGGAGAAGATAAGAAAGGACTTACTCCCCAGAAACAGAATTAACTAAAAAACATATTCATCCCACAGATTTGAAACTTTTCCAGAATAATGAAAAATAAATTCCGGAAGAATCTTTACAAAATTACAATTGGGGAACAGCCTACCATTTATGAAGAAATTGGTCGGTACAAATTGGTCTCTGTGAAAAACTGAAAATAACAAGATACTTAATGGGTTTCAAATGGTACATTTAAAATTAGATCACTCTGAATCCTATCCCACTCCACTTCATCCCTTCCATTTACAGTATTGTCATCCCATTTTGTTTCAACATCCACCTTGGCCTGTTGCTTGGAATGAATAACACATGTTTGGGAACTTTAGCTTGAGCAATTTGAGAACCGTAATTTTGCAAAAACGGTTTTCCTGAATATTTGGGATTCTGACACCAATCCCAAATGCCTTTAATAAAATATATATTTTCTTTTCTCCGTTCATTTTGTAGTGATAATATCAAATTCAACTACTAACATTTCAAATGGTTTTCACATTCACCATCACACCACATTATAACCAATAAACAGTCAGAATATTATGAAGCCCCCTTTCATCCACCAATTGGGTAGAAAAAGAATTTCTTAGATTCGACGAACATTTTAATTCCACCACCAAGTGGATCTTGAGATGGAAATCAAAACCAGCCAAAAGCTCCTTATCTTATCTCTGTACAAATACCAATATTTAATAGTGCAAACAAGTTTATACAGTAGAAAGGGTTTCAAAACACAGTTAGAAGCATCAGACCCCAGCAAGGATTTCCAATCCGGTGGATTTGGTTTCCAAAACGAAGAGCTCTATTTTTTTTCCAAAAACAATAATAGTTGGGTCAAAGCAGGTGTTTGGTAAACACAATAATTTTTTGGCCTGAGAAAACAGGAGAGGATAAAACATTCTCAACCCACCAGGTGCGAACTCACTACATAGAAGGTACTTTTTGGACCTATCAGCCACAACACCATCACCACCCCCCCCCCCCCCATCCAAATACATTTTAGAACAGGTGGTTCAATTTCTTGAAAAAGGTCTTGGGATGTTATTCTTTTCGATTACATTTCACTCAATATCCAAATGGTGAAAACCGGGATTTTATGAAACGGTAACGAACGTAACTAAAAAGACGCGAAGGTCGTATCAACATTATAATTTAGGCACAGATCATCAACGCATCCAAAGGGCTATGAAACCAATGTTAAGATGGTGATTTTGCATTCACGACAGAAAAGCAAGCAAAGCATTCTTTTTCAATGGGTGATTACGACATCAAAGTAATTTTAAAACCTAGTTTATGGTTTTCTTTTTACTTGTTTGTCCAATAACAAAAAAACCTCTCGAACGGTTTTCGGTTGAATGTTTCTTAACAACCGACCCCTTACACACTAGACGAAATTGTTGTTTTCCTCAAAACTCTCCGCCTGTTTCCCGTTAAGTTCGATTTGGAAACGTGTTTGTTCCTATTGGACACGCATCAAATCCGTGAAACTATATATTTTTGAACCACCTTCAAAACTTTCTACAACCATTTGGTTCTTGTTTATGGGTTTTGTTCAGAAACCCTGGAGGATCTTACAGAACAGGTTTTCTAAATCTAAAACTAGTTCATAAAAGAACCAAAATAGCCTTGTTTAATACAGAACCCTTTTTGAGTCTTTCAAGAATCCATTTGATACGTGGTAGAAAACAAAAAAAGGGTTTTTAAATTGGACTTTTGGTAGTCCCCCCTGACAGTCTTATTTTTATCGCCTCCGAAAAATGGTGGTTTTCTACCGTGGCGAGCGAACGGCGCGTACCTGACGGGGAATTAAACATTGTTTTTCTCTTGATAGACAGTTTTTCCTCTTGATAAACATAATTTTGCTCTTAAGACACAAAACAAACCCACATAGTTTTTCCCTTGATAAAAACAGTTTGGTCTTGATAACCATAGTTTTGCTCTGTGATAAACACATAGTTTTCTTCCCTTCCCTTTCCCCCTTTCTCTTGAATAAACATAGTTTTTCTCTTGATAAATATAGTTTTTCCTCTTAATAACATAGTTTTTTCTCTTGATAAACATAGTTTTTTCAGTTTTTCCTTGAATAAACATAGTTTTTTCTCTTGATAAACATGTTTTTTCTCTTGATAAACATATTTTTTTCTCTTGATAATCAAATTTTTTCTCTTGAATTTAACCTATTTTTTCTTTTGAAAAAAGATAGCTTATAGAGAAAAACCTCGTTTTCATTTTTCAAAACACGTTTATCAAATTGGCAATTAGCAATATTTCCGAAAAACCACGGTTTTCCTCTCGATAAACTAGTTTATCTATAAACTTATTATTTTTTTTATATATTTTCCCTCTTGCCTCCCTTAGCTCGCAGAGTTTTTCTCTTCTTTCGTTTTCTTCTTTCTCTCATAGCGCTAAATTACGGGGGATGACCCGATTTAATTCTCTAAAGTTTCATCTGATAAAAGTATGGCCTTCCCCCCAAACCAAACCCCATCTGGTAAAGTTCGCGCGCCAACTTCACTCGCTTAAGTGAGAGCTATAAGAAACTATCATTTTGTAAAGGGTGAACGGGATGGACGTTAGCCTGTCATTTCTTAGGTTTTATTTTGTCACGAATATGTCTCATGCAAATGGGTTATCCATATCTCTCTTCTTACAAATTAATTTCCATTACATCATTACTAATTATTCAAGTCCATGTAAGAATCGTGAATCTCTTTAGAAAGGTCAGGACTTCTTCCAATCCTCGTGAAGCCCGCCACGGAGGTCACGAATGCCCAATCAGCGCACACAACACACCCAACTGCGTGACTCGAGGTTACGATGCATGACCTATCACACACCCTGATGTGATCCCGCGTGAAACGTTCAGTTGGCTGTATCTTCCATAGGTGGCGTAAACGCATGCGAATTGCTGTCCGTTTTTTCGAGGTCTTTTACATTTTGGAGCGGGTACTTGACGTTGTGATGTAACCTGACGACGAGGTGAAGGCTGGTTGAATAAAATAAACTTGATAAACTGATTTACCGAGTCACGTGCTCATTCAGAAGGAGGGCAAGGTTCTGCCCCTTGCAACTTAACCCCGATCCTCCGGGGCGCGCCGCCGTCCCGCTACAAATTGGTTGTCAGAAGTGGGATCCTAATTGACGACGGGTGCAGGCTGTGTGAAGAAGGCCGAACTGAGGCCGACGTTGGAGTGGTATGTGCGACGAGTAGGTGGTAGCTGCTGCGGTACTTGCTACGGGATTCAACGGCTACGTTGGGTGGACGAAAGAGACGAAGGAGTTGTATGTACGACGAACGAAGTAGTGTGCTGCGGTACCTACGGGGGATTCAACTCACGTTGGGGAGAGCGACGAGGGAGTTGTATGGGCGACGGAGGGCGACGTTGGAGTTGGTGTGTCGACGAAGTGTGTGCTCTGCTGTACTGCTACGGAGATTCAAGGGCTGGCTACGTTGTGTTGAACATACGTGACTGGGGAGTTGTGTGTTCTACGGAGGCGCGGTAGTGTGCTGCTGTAGGCGTGCTACGGTATTCAACGGCTGGCTCCGTTTTTGTTTACATACTGTTACTTGGGGAGTTGTTGTGTCGCGACGTATGCGACGGTAGTGGTGCGCGGGTCATTCTACTGGTACGGAGATTCAACGGCTGGCTAAGTTGTGTTGACATTAGTGACTGGGGAGTTGTGTGTGCGTCGAGGTACTGTAGTTGGTGCTGCGGTTTCCGCTACGGAGATTCAACGTCTGGCTACGTTGTGTTGACATAAGTGACTGGGGGAGTTTTGGTGGCGACTGATGCTATGTATTTGTGCTGCGGTTAACTTGCTACGACGGGTAATCAACGTTAACGGCGACTTAAGTGACTTAAAGCGATGGCCAAGCCGAGGATCTGGGAGTGAGTATGAGTTGACATAGTGGGTAGGCCGAATAAAGGCGGTGGGAGACCTAGTTGTGACGATATAGATTGTGTCGTGAGGCGGTGTGAGGACAATGAGGTCGTGCAGGCGATGATTCTTGTGCCAGGTCGGTGGTAAGGGAGATAGTGGACAAGGTGACAAGTGAGGTGGAGAGACATTTTCTGATGGATGAGGACCGGGGGTCAACGGATGAGAACTGGACTGAGTCAGATGGTAATCGGGTGGAGATACGGTCATAGCCGTGGGCAGTTAGTAAGAGGGATGATCGGCCTATGATCGTTCTAGGCGGGAGAGATTTATTATATGAGAGCAGTGACACGACCTGGGAGGACGAGTATAGAGAAACATGAAAGGCGGTAGAAATGACGGCGATTGATGAGTTTAAGACCGGCACGGGAGGAGGAGGACCTTAAGGTGGAAGCGGGCGTTCGGCGCATGGGCAGAAAGAGAGAAAGGGGAGAAAGAAGAGCAAAGGATAGTGATGGAACACAGCGGTATGATGCTGTCGTGGAGAGGGTAAGGCCTAGAGAAGGCAGTGTGGATAGCGAGGCCGACTCAGAGATTTGGGTCGTCAGCAACAGAGACATAGGAGGAGCGGATTCGGGCGGTTCGCGTGAGCGGCAGCTTTTTGTTTCCACCCAGGAGCGGGAGAGCGTCCTTATGAGCGTTGGTTACTCAATTGGAGAAGAACCAAGGAAAGATGCGACAGTTTAAAGGAATGATGGAAGCTAAATTGTTTGGAGAGAGAAAGACAGATACGTGAACGGGGAGATACCGACAGGGTGTAGAGAATTGTGATGGGTTACCCCTTAAGCTAATGAGATGGTGGGAATCAATGCCCGTAGACGGGCTAGGTAAATTAAAGTATACAAGCATGGTTGCATATTCGGAAGAGGGAGATGGAGAAGACGCAGCGCCTGGAGTTAAGGAAGGAACGACAGATGGCGAGGGGGAGGACGGGGCGAGGCCCCAGTGAGACAGGGTACGACCGCCGAGGAGGGAGGGAGTACTATGCGCGCAGCAAGGATGGGAGAGTCAGGGACCGGGTCGGGCCGAGGGGGGGGGCCTAGCATGGCGGCCGTGGATCATCAGTGGCCTAGGGGAGATGTGTTGTATGAGAAAAGGGAGAGGAAAAGATGCGACAGTTGAGGAGTGACGCAAGCCTAATTGATGGGGAGAGAAAGTCGGATAAGCGAGGGGGAAAGTTACCACCAGGGGTGTGGAGACGGGCTCTCCTTAATATAAGGTGGCGGGAGTCATATGCCCGAGGACGGGGCGAGATGAAAGTAGGGAGTATTACGGCATGGGAAAGTTCGAAGAGGGAAGGTGAAGAGTACGCGGGGCGGCTGGAGTTTCAAGAAATATGACGGGCAGAAGCGAGGGGAAGGATGGGCGAGGTTCAGTGAGACGGAGTATGAAGAGTGTATTATTACAAGCCCCATAAAGGAAGAATATTTGGGGAGATCGTGGGCGGCCGACAAGCTTGGCGACGTGGAACCAACAGTGGCAATCGGATAGCGGGCGCCTGACAGGGAAAGAGTGAGAACGCCGTCACCCCCCTTGTCTATGTAACAGCGTGGTGGCGAATTGGTGGTCCTCGTTTGAAAACGGATGCGAATGAAGCTAGCAAAACAAGATAGGGGTATTACTACTCTCCTACGTTATACCGAACAGTGCCCGCGCCACGGTATGTGGCCGCCTCATTTAGAGAGAACAGGCGGGAGATGGAGATAGTGAAGGTATACTCTAGCTTGATAGACGAAGGTATTGCGACCCCGGACTTGGTTGACCTCCTCCTTTGAAGAGGGAGAAGAGGTCACGAGTGCAGCGGAGTTTGCAGCGATGTATGGGGAAGGGCGAAATAATGAAAAAAGGTTTTGAAATACGACTGGAAAACGGACGCCCTGGAAGGAATTTTTCGACTACTGCCTTTCGAGGCTTGTAGGGAATACAATCAATGGACTGATACGGGCAGCAACATATCAGCCGTTTACTTGTTGCCAGGGGGGATGCATTGTCTGCCTTGAGCATCACGACGTTCACCGAAGGAGATAACCTTTGCGAAACTGATGGAAGTGATGGAGAAGGAGTTCGGGAGTGTTCCGAAAATTACTTTCAAGATTGCAGCGGGAGCCGAGGCCGGGAGAGAGTCTTCATGCCTGTGAGGATTGGACATAAGAGACTAACGGCGCACGTTTCCTCAGACTGAGAAGCAGGTTCGAGTTTGCTGGCAAGAGGGTACTTTAAAGGTGCGATAGCATATTCGGGGGTCATCCGGAAAGGATCTGTTTCCAGCGAGGCCTGGACTTAGAGGAATGCAATCAGGGCAGGCTCAAGGGATAGAATCGTTTCCCAGAAAGTGAGAAGTCGAGGAGTAGGAGTAGGCTTGTGCACACGAGTATTGGTTGAGTCTCAGTCAACCCGACAGCCGATTTCGGCCAAGTTAGAGGCAACGATTGATGCACGGGACGCGTAGGATGGAATCATGTTTGAGGAGCGAAAATCTTGTAAGAGAGGGGTCGAGGTCGGCCAACGAGACGAAGCAGTCAAGGGCGGCATCGCCTAACAATATCTGAGGATATAGCATGGAACGGCACAAGACTTGAAATATCCCCACAGCGCGCCCACACGGGACCCCCACTTAATGCTTTGAATTTTCAGAACCGGACACTTCGCCCGAGAATGTAAGCGAGACGGTCCCGCCGAGAGAGGTGCGGTGTTTCCGTTGCGCGGAGTTGGGTCACACTACAAAGAATTGCCGTTACAGGGATGTGGTGTGTCGGCAGATGTCGACAGGAAGGGCAACCGTTCCTATCATTGCAAGAGTCGGGAAACGAATCGGCCACCCAAGGGGCCATGGTAGGGCCGGCTGCAAGCAGAGGCCCGCGTTAGTTTTAAACCAAGACCGAATTGGGTGTCGGGGTGAATGGGGACCAAAGGGGTACAGAAGGGGCGTAGGTGAAAATGTTTGGCGGAAGAGGGAGATACGAATGGGTGGAGATTTGTAGGTTTCGCGGAGATGGGCGTGGGTGCGAGAAAACTACGGATTGGTTGAGACACGGCAGGAGATGGATCCGAAGCGAGAAGGGATCAAACGGAGAGCTGGTGCATCTCGTAATGTTGAGTGAGACAAGGTCAGAGGATGTTGTGAGTTCGGCAAAGAGGCGGACATGTATGTACCGGGGTTGTTACATGGGTTGTCTACGTCATTTCTGCTAGACACTGTTACTTTTCAAATGCCGCTTGTGCCGAGTGATTGTACCAATGATTCCTCCGGATGAGTAAGCGACCGTAGGCTCGTTCCTAACATCCAGCCTCATCCAGGGGGCCGATTGGGCGACAAGTAAGACGTTGGGAATAGAACTGTAGCAGTCGTTGGAAATGGCTGCCATTAGCTGAGTGTGATTGTCCGCAGACGTTGAGAAAGTCATGTTGGGGATGGATTTCCTTAAACACTGGTGGCGACATAATAGATTTGTCACAAGGCAGCTCGCAAGTTTGAGTGAAAGGTGCGTTGTCATTCCAACCATGAGCAACGCCAACCTCAGGTTTGTGGCTGGAGAAGATTAGTGTGTGCCGGGCGCGCCCATCAAGTACTTGTAATCTCTGCTGGCGATATGCATGCCGACGATGGGGAGTGTGTAGAGTTGCTAGGGTCATTCATGTCGGACGAGAAAGGTGGAATGGATCTTCCCAAATAACCGGAATCGTGCGAAGGTCGGGAGCGGCTGGGGGAGTGGACGTTAAGGTGTGCCCACTTTATGATAGCGGACTTTTGGTGGCAAGAGGTCTAGTGAAGGTTAAAACTAATGGTGCCATTTACAATTACTATGTGTGTGATTTTTTCCCCCCCGAGAGGTGAAACGAGGCGCTACGCTGGGCAAGTTTGTGTTGGTGGCGGAGAAGAGGTGTGCGAAAGTGGGGGCGAGATCCAATGGTGAACCGGCAGGTGCCTGAACATCTGAAGGAGCTGTTAGGGCAGAGTACTACCCACCTGGGAGAAGGAGATAGGGGAAAAAGTGGCTTATTATAGCGACTATCAGGTTGTGTTCTCTAGCGTGGATTGTCTGGTAGGTAGGACGCGAAGGTGAAGCACGGGCATTGATACTGGTATTAGCCGCCCCGGCCTATTGCGGCAGCCATTGAGAGGTCATCCCCGCACAGCGTGAGGAGGTGGAACGACAAGTGAACGAGTTGTTTGAGAAAGGGCTAATACAGTCTTCAGATAGTGCTTGGTGTAGCCCCAGTGGTTGATATAGGCAAAGAATGATGGCTCTAAGCGCCTTTGTTTGGGACTATCGAAGGTTGAATGAGGTTCACGATTAAAAGGACGCGTATCTTTTGCCGCGAAATCGATGATTCGTGGAATGCTTTAGGGGGCGCAAAGTACTTTACAATTCTCGATTTGGCCTCCGGCTCAACCTGGCAGGTTGAATGGACAGTAGACTGACGCTAGAATAAATCTTGCCTTCTCCCCAACCAGCACGGACTTTATATGCTTGAACGTCCTAACCATTTGCCTTTTGTCAAATGCGCCCCACTGTTTGAAAGATTTAATGTAGAGTGTTGCTGGATTGGATATGGGAGACGCTTCTTGTTTATTTGGACGACGTGATTGTGTTTGATAGCACCGTGTCGGAGTCGGTAGATCGGTTAGAGGAGGTTTTGCATGGGTTTTCGAGAGCCGGGTTGAACTGAAAGCCTCAAGTGTCACTATTTCAAAAGGAGGTGACGTATTGGGGCCACGTAGTATCTGAAAGGGTTATCCTAGACGATCCGGCCAAGATAAAGCAGTCCGGATTTGCCTACTCCAAAACGCCCACGCAGGGGGTGCGTAGTTTTCCTTCTTTCTTGGATTGGCGTCGTACTATCGGTGGTTTATCCGTGGATTTTCTGATAGCGCGGCACTCTCCCATCGTCTGACAGAGAATGAAGTTGGTGTTTTGAAGGACGAGCGAATGTGACGAAGCGTTCAACACGTTTGAAAGAGTTGCTGATTCAGTGCCCAATTTTGGGCTTACCCGCGCCTCGGCCAGAGGCCAGTTCATCTTAGACACTGACGCACATTTGTCGATATTGAGGGTGCGTACGTCACAAGAGCAGGAGGGCGAGAGATGGGTTATAAGCTTATTTGGCCGCAAGTCCCTGTCCCGTGCCCGAGCGAAACTACTGTGAAACGAGAAAGAGAGCTTCTTGCTTTGGTTGTATTCCTCAAAAAGTTATCGTCACTACCTAGGAGGAAGCACGTTAAAGTGAGTACGGACGCGACGGGGTCTCTAAGGTGGTTGTGTCCTTCAAAAACCCCGAGGGTCAGCTGGCGAGATGGCTGGAGAAAACTGGGTGCTGTCCCATTTCAACATCGATTTGGAGTACAACCGGAAGACGCCATTCTAATCTACCGCAGACGGGCTGTCAGAATAACCCTTTTAGACAGATGTGGGTCGGATGCAGTCTAATAATGTCCAGAACAGGAGGCTGAGACGAGTAGCGAAGCAGATGAGATCCAGATGACGTATGAGATCGAGTGCCAAACCAACGGGCTGGAGTGTGCAGGAGCCGGAAGTGGATGTGGCCGCATTACTCATTCTGCGGGGCGTGTGGCTTGGTCAGAGCGGAAACACACTGATCGCCAAGCCGGGAGCGATTAAAACCATGACCCCGTGGGTTGAAGTTCGTAAGGTGATATACACCGAGATCACACTAGAGATGATCCGAGAGCCCAGTTGGCATACTAGACAATGCTCTTTTCCTGAGGAGAAAGGAGGGCTGGGAGAGGGGAGACCCATGGAACGATGTATCTGCCCTTGTCCGTCTGCAATTGAAGACGCTTGGGGCCAGTTGGGACAAATGTTGGCAGTAAAGGAAGGCATCCTGGTGAAGAGATGGGAGAGTGTAGATGGGAAGACTATAATGGCTGGTCGTAGGCTACCAGACAATGCGGAAGCGAGTAGCTATATATGACCTGCATTCATCGAAGGCAGGAGCGCACTTGGGTCGGAACAAGACCCTAGCAAAGGTTCGAGAAGGTACTATTGGGTTAGGATGAGCGCCGACGTGAGGTCCTACTACGCAATAGTCGTAGCTGTGCGAGGAAAATGGACCGCCAATGTCACCGAGCCCCACTCAACAGTACAAAGTAGGAGCCCCTCTGGAGCGGTAGCATTGGATGTATTGGGGCCTCTCACCTAGACGGATTAAAATGGTAATTCCTATTCTGTAGTCGTTTGCGATTACTGGACCCTGTTGATTGAGGCATATGTCCATAAGAGGATCAATGTTGCTGAGACTGTGCCAGCGAGTTGGTGGTTGAATTCGTCTGTAGGTTTGGAGTTCCGAAGGAACTCCATTCCAACCAGGGCCGTAACTTCTCGAGTCGACGGTGTTCCGAGAGATGTGTCGGATGTTGGGGATTGAGAAGACTCCTACGACTCCGTACAACCCCAAGTCGGATGGCTTTGTCGTTACAACAACCGGACATTGCTAATGCCGTGTCACTCATGACTCAACCGTTCCAGAATCAAGGACTGGGCCAGTAGCTCTCATATGTGGGCTTCGCTAATCGTTCAAGTGGTTCAAGAGTCGAACCGGCGAGAGCCCAATATGATGATGTTGGGGCGAGAAGTAAGTGGTTCCCCGTTGACTTGGTGGTTGGTTCGGTAACCAGATGAAGAAGAATGCGAAACAGACTATGCGGAGAGTTGAGAGAAGCGTATTATGGGAATCCATGATAGAGCAAGGCACGCTTTTGGAGTTCAGTATGAAGAGACGAAACGGAACTACACCCGTCTGTGCATGGTCCTTGTTTAGGGCGGTTCAGTTTCGTATGTTATATACCATACGAGGAAAGTGCGGACTTTCAGGAGTTGCCCTGCCGTGGTAGGGCCCATAGCTTGGTGGTAACCGCGCTCTCAGATGTTGTCTTCCGGATCCAGAGTCTGCTGCCCGAAGTAAGCCGAGTAGTCCATCGGACAGGTTAAGCTCATGAAGGACCCAGAGTTGGTGGGATTGAACTACAATGCACCATATTAGAGCTTTGAGGTTGGACCTGCTTGCAACGGGCTAGAGAGCCCTAAGAAAGACCCGGGGCTCGACGACGTGGGAGATCATGCTGCAATCAGGAATGGAAGACTAGAATGAGTGGCGATGCGAATACGGGATACCTACGAGGACAGGCTCCTGCGAATAAGAGGAAACGACCTAGTAATGTCGAGTTGGCCCCCCCCCCCCCCCTGCGATTTGACGAGCTGGCCTGCAGTAAAAGAATGGGAAAGGAGAAGACCCGAACGATCGGCGACGTGGATGAGGGAGTGGTCAAGACGTCAACAGTTGAAGAGGTAATAGACGAGATTGAGCCGACCGAAGGGTAGGAGACGCTAGTGATGAACAGATGCTGAAGTAAACGTGCCGAATTCAGGGAACAATGGAGGGAAGTTTTAGAAAGGGTACGCTTCGATCCGGTTGCACACATAAGTACATACCTGGGAGGGGTGCGGAGGCCGATGAAGCAGAGGAAGAGGTGGCCGTGCTGAATTCGGAGAAACGGGGAGAGGCGACGGAGGCGACCGGAAGTGAGCAGCCGAGCCTAATGTAGTAGTTGACGGCAACGAAACCTGGAGGAATCCTAAGCGTTGAAGCGTCGAAAGCCCATAAGATTCCGCTGATTTGTGGAATAATGTGAGATATATTTTATATGAGTAGCGGAGGAGGAATATGAGGATTGAGAGCTTTGTATATAAGTAATTCTACAAAGAAATCAACCAATAATCGGGCGACAATCGAGCTAATTCATGGAATTTGATATTTGCAGGGAGAAGATAATTGTGGCTGCAAATTAGACAAGCGTAGGGCAGTGTCGGACTAGTGAAGTTAACACAGATTCGGGTCCCACAGGTTCGGCAGTGAAAAAGAAGGTGCCGGCTTCTATCACGACCTTGATTTATGGCCAGACGGGCCGGCTGATTTGAAACGAATGGCAAGACGTGCCCGATGACTTTGGATGAATGGCAAACGTGCCAGGCGACTTTTTGGAGATGGCAAGAACGTGCCAGGCGACTTTGGATGACTGGCCAGACGGGCCATAATCACTTTGGATGACTGGGCAGACGCGCTGGACGATCGCGACTTGAGACGAATGGCAGATGGGCCGGGACCTGAAACTAATGCAGGAGACGCGCCGGAACGACTCTGGATGGCCAGACGGGCCGGACGACTTGAGATGGCCAGACGGGCAGACGACTTCGGGTGAACGATCAGCCGGGCCGAAAGACCTTACAACATTCCGTAATAGTTAGCTAGATGCCTAGATAAATGCACCTGGGAGATGGAGTTGAGCTTCAGAGCGTCGAGGCCAGGTTACTGTGAGATACCAGGATTAGTGGTTTACCAATATGAACAAAACGCCGAACCAGTCTGGTGTGTGCTGTAATGTACCCAGTATAATGGGATGATCCCCAATAATTTGTCACTGAAATAAACTCCGTACGTGATATAGACGACGGCGTCCGAGCGATAGTGAATTGCCGCAAAGCTGGCATACTGTCGTAAGCGCTCGTCGAAACATTGCAGAGGGCATGTGACGGTGCATATGATGGTGAAGGTGGGTCCAACACACGGTGCGCTCACACCACGGGACTTGATGCGGCAAGGCGTGGTCGACATGTTGGATGATGAACGACACTGAACTGGTTGGATATCCTGCAATACTTGACCAAGACGATCCGGCTGTAGATTACAACACTAGACGCTGTGATACAACACCTGAATGGCGCGATGACTACGTCTGACTGCCGTGGCGTCAAGAAGATTGTAGTATAGGGTTAAGAATAGGCCAGTTTCGGTGCGCAATTCCAATCTCCTTTTGTACTTACATACGTCTGTGTGACGGGACTTGCACAAATCTGGGATGTTTTCTTTGAACGGTATTTGACTTTATCCTGTCTTTATCTTAATTTTTTGTATTTGTCAACGAATAATGTTATCAAATGGTTTTTTTTTTTTTTTTTTTTTAAAGAATTAATTTCCATTACATCATACTAATTTTAAAAAAAAATGCAAGTCCCATGTAAGAAATCGTGATCCTCTTTAGAAAGGTCCAGGACTTCTTCTGCCAATCCGCGTGAAGCCCTCCACGGAGGTCCCGTTAATTGCCCAATCAGGCGCAACACCCCCAACTGCGTGACTCGAGTTTACGATGCATGACCTATCACCTGATGTGATCCCGCTTGAAACGTTCAGTCTGTGTTCCTTTCATAGGTGGCGTAACGCATTGCGAACTTGCTGTCGTTTTTTTCTGAGTCTTTTTACAATGTTGGAGCGGGTACTGTGACGTTTTTGTGATGAACCTGAAACGAGTGAAGGCTTGGTTGTAATAAATCTTGAGAAAACCTGATTTACCGAGTCACGTGCGTCATTCAGAAGAAACGCAAGGTTCTGCCCTTGCAACTTAACCGCGAGTCCTCCGGGGCGCGCCCCGCCGTCCCGCTACAAGGCATATTTTTCGCCCATGCATCCAAATCAAACACCCTTTTGCCCTAAGATTCCACAGAGTGAATGTGTTTTAACAATTGTATCAAGAGAAAATAAACAATAGTTATCGGTGTTGTTCAATCAGCTTGCCATATATATAACCTAAGCCCCCCCTCTGCCACTTTCGCCACTTTTGAAAGTATGGGCATGTATGTCAACTGTCATTGAAAGACAAACTGGGGTGTGTGGGGGGGGACGGAGTGTGGGGGGGGGGGGGGGATCGCCAAGATCCGAGAGAGGGGAAGGGCTTGTAGCTGGGGGTTAATTGTTGAGTAAGAAAAGTAGCAGTAGGGGGATGAGCGTAAAGCCTCGCGGTGTATCCCTCGCGCCCCCCCCCCCCCACATACATGTAGCACGATCGTCAGGTACATTGTGTGACATTAGCAAACAAGTACAGTGGTTTCTGGCTGCAATCAAATTGTGTGTCAATTGGACACTGACCGATTGACCAATACGCAATAATGATCCTATTGTGGTAAATGTATGATCACAACACACAATCACACCCCATAGACCCAGACCACGTATGCCCAAGTATTTCCGCCGTTATATCGCTGTTCTCCTCTGCATGAACTCGTCGGAAATCGGTGAATCTCGGTGAGTAGTATTAAATGAAACATTTTTTTTTCTCGAGAGGCTCTGGCTTCAGCTGGTGCTAATTATTTGTATAATATTGTGTGTCACTAAAAGCATGACATAATAGTACTCATATACGTCATATTCATGGTCGAACAACAGTGAACAGAGACGGGATGTTGGCTGGGGATGTAGTTCTGCTGAGCATAACCTTTTTGTCTTTCATTCATCTTTTAACATTTGGACATTATCGTATATCAGCTAACGTAAAGTATATCGTATTATCAGCTTCATTATCGTATATCAGCTTTACGTTAGCTGATATACGATAATGTCCAAATGTTAAAAGATGAATGAAAGACAAAAAGGTTATGCTCAGCAGAACTAGCTGGGGATGTTGGGCCACTTGCGGACCTGAAACTACCAGGCAGCAGTATGAACAGCCCGGGATGAACAGACTCCCTGGTATATGCATCATGAGAACGTTAGAGATTAAACGTAGCAAGAGTTTAATCTCTAAACATGTCAGATATCTAAACACCAACTGTTTAATTTATAAACACCAAATGTTTAATTTCTAAACACCGTGTGTTTAATTTCTAAATACAAAGTGTTTAATTGCTAAACATTTACCCTCTAAACACCACCTTGCCTTCACTTTCTAAACACTGTTTTTGCAGTGGGGGATGTGCGGCCGGGTGTTTGAACCACTACCCCGAAAAAATACCCAAAATGGCAGATTTGATACCCATCCTTATTGGTGGAGGTTAGGGGGCGAAGCCCCAGAAGCTGAGAGAAAACTAACTTTTAAAATGTACTTTGAGCCATTTTTCACACTCGTCGTTTTAATGCATTCATCATAGCTGATTGACCTCTGGAAAATACATTTGCAACAGAAATGCAACCCTTTCTAATTCGCAAGAAAAAGGGACTGATCAATATGCCAAAATAGCTGAAAACGATACCCTTCTAATAGGCCGCACATCCCCGTACCCCCTTTTCCATTAAGACCCCCCTCCCGGGGATGACTGCTCAACATTCATCATCATGAAACAGGCTCATGGTTCAAAACTATTAAATCGGCGCAAGTTGGAAATGGCAAATTGAAAAAAATTAAATTCAACAAAACAACTTTATATTATTCATAAATGAAAGACAGTACCTCAAAGTTTCTTTTTGAAAAATATTAACATGTAATCTTGCGAACTTTTATTTTCCTAACACCTTCAACTTTAGTCTTGTATTTTCATTAGGTAACTTACGTTATCATGTGATATAACAATAAAATGACGATTTCAATCACAAAGGTACTACACTGTAATACCTTGGGTGTGTTTTATTAATTACGGACTTTATGTAAGTTTTTGGATTTCTAGGTAGTAAATACTATTCCATGTAATCTGAAAATTATTTTGGATACTTTAACTCCTGAGTTGAATCATTTAGATGAAATTAATACACAATGACTTTTTTTCGTTTCTTGTATTTTTATGATATTTTACCCTTAAGTTGGTCTGTGGCTTTCAAATGACGTATTTGTTGCTTGCTCTCACATTGGCTATTAATTACATTGAATGATCAATTTACTATGAATCCACATGAAGGACAATTTATGTAACGTATGTTAACATTAACATCATAACGTAAGTTGCACAATCAATGCTACTACTCTACATGGTGAATATCGAGGAAATTAAATCATTTCAATGTTTCTGTCTAATACAAAGATCATTCAAATGAATTTGTAAGATTATCCTACAATGCTAAAGGTATCATCTACGAAATGAGTAATTTTCTGACGGTCTTTGAATTAACTCGAAAATAAAAATAATCCGTTACAATTAGCATTTTTTTCTTAATGGCAATTTCAAATGTAATGAATGATATTCCTAATTAAAATACTCACTAAAATCATCAATTGTGTCGTAATTATATCTGTCATGATATGCCAGATTATTTTGCATTTCAATATGGGATTTGTGTTGTAAGATTGTTTGGATAAAGGGTAACGTAAGTTTCATGAATTTTATCAAACTAACGCTTATGGGTCCAGGGAATCACATAATGTTACTTACAAAAAACGCTATACAGAAATACATACAATGAAGCCGACTTTCTTGAAACAATTGGGCAGGTATTTGCTTTGACATAATTGCATATTTTCCCAAAAATGTCAACCTTTCTTGATTATACATGTATATTTACTTTGCAGGTTCGTACCAAAGAAGAGTACAATATTTTCCAATGGAAAAGAATAGAGACTAATAAAAGATTATCTGCTTGCGGAATCATCTCCATTTATCAAAACACATAAAGTGCGAACGTTTTCTTTTCATTAACAGCTACTAACAAAGTTTACTTTTATTGAATCATAACAATTGAAATAACAGTAACGCATGTTTCGTGTAAGATCAACACCACTTATTTCAATACCCTTGCAAGGTAAAGCGTAAAGTTTGTTTGCCGTAACGTAAGAAAAAAAGCAGGGTCGGTCGGTCGGTCTTTATTTTGTTTTTGGAGAGTTAGACAAAATACATGTTAAATACTAAAAATTGAGCGCTTTTTCTCAAAATCTAAAAACATTCAAACTTTAACTTAAATACTTTAAATTTTGATTAAATTTTGTATTCCTGTTTTCCCATGCTGTCCATGTTTCTCAAGAAAATACAACGGAATTTGGTGAAAATTGGTGAAAATAGTTGGTCGTCGGATTTTTAAAAAAAAATTAAAAGAAATTAAAAACAAAAAATTAAAAGTCAGAAGGTTTTTAAGGTCGGTTACGGCAAACATCTTTTTATACCTAATCTATCTGTCAAAATCGTATTGTTTGCACACACCTTAATAACAACACTATTTCAACACTTCCGACGCAACCAAGTTTTAGCATCAGGAATTTTAAGGTATATCTGAACTTTCCTCATTGAAGAACTAGTTAAACCTTACACATGTATGCGTAGGCCTGTGTTTCAACATTCAATTTCAAACCATAAACTTTGCAATCAATTTTGAAATGGTACACTGGAACATATATACCACTGTATGATTAGTCTTAATCTTGATTCTCAAGATTATTTGAGATTAATGCAATTCTCGTACATATTGCTCATATTTTGTCTTTATCATGCCAGCCCGGTCTTTGTTATGATAAAGAGCCTCTAACGTTTCGGAGGCTCTATCTTGCATATGATCTCCTTGTATGGGACCTACAAACCATCTTTGCTTTTCGGCCATTTAAACGAATTTTCATAGACAGTTGTTAGTAATATGTCATTATAATATTGCAACTTACGTTAACTTTTTAACTATATGTAACAAGTAATTCCGAAAGTAATAGAATAACAACACACTCCCCATTACGTAAATTATACGTTCATATATTCAAAATAATAAACTTGTAAACACTTTCATAGTAACAAGAGTATAACCACATGAATTCACTAGTTTATTTATGAAAACTACGTTACCACAATGTTTAAAAGGCATGCTATAGGTACATTTGACTATATATGAAATTGACACCTGTCGAAAACAATTGTTATAATTATCCCTTGAACTTCATTATTGCAGATTTTTTAATAAAAACTTAATATCTGAGAAAAACACATCGCCCATCAGAGTTGAAAAACGAAACTTACGTGACATGATTATGAAACTTACGTTACAACTTTATATCTACACTATGTCTATATTGCACTGTAAAAGCTTATCAAGTGACGTGTTTGTCGTTTTGAAATGTTTTCAAAAATGTTCATCAACGCCATTGCACTATTTCAATTCATATACAAACTTAGAACATTCGTTACTTCATGACATCTTACCTGTCATTCCACCGTATTGAATCGTAAATATCACATTTTATAAGAAGTATGCAATTGCAATCTATCTATACTACTAAAAAATGAGATCAAAGGTCACACGCATCTAGGTAAAGGTCACACACGGGGGAAATGCACTAGTACTACTAATATGAGATCTGTCTGTCCGACTATGCGTTTTGACGCACTTTGACCTATGGAGCTGATGTTTAGCATACAGGTAGAAAACAACACCCTGATGTTTATTATCAGGGTTTCAGGGTGACCCAAAAAAATCAAAAGTCATCTGCAGGAGATCGATTTGCATAAAAATGCCGTATAAATGCCAAAGGACCGCTAACCTGAGCAAAGAACAAGTCTGAGGTCAAAGGTCACACACACAGGACAAAGGTTGCTTTCAATTTGGCAAGAAACCCAAGTAAACAAGAAAGCTGGGTGACCACATAGTTACATCTCATACTGATGTCCGATTCATTTTTGCAACAATAAAACTACTGCCTCACTGTAAATAATAAGTAAGACTTTGCAACCATGTCTAATATTTGTTTGCTCGTTCACAAGTCATTAGGTAATGGCTTTGTGGTGATGTATGGATTTGTTCAGCTAGTGTGCTTACGGGGCCGCGTGTATTCATGAAACGGACGCTCCTAAAATCGCCCGCTTTTGAGGCTGGGGCGGCTGGGGAACAGTCAGGGGTTTACACCCTACTATATCGACACTGACTGCGATTGTACCATGTACAGTTGTGACTCTTCTGTACACGGGACCGACGGATTAACGTCCCTCCGAAGGACGGGCTGCTTTCATGATCCATTTGCACAACTCCAAGTGAACCATGGAGGAGAGCGGGGTAATTCTGTAATTAATCAATAGCTGGTACGGTATACAGATCAAATCCACTGAATTGAGTACACGAATAAAACCCAGCAAGTGCCACGACCCCACGGGATTCGAACCCGGGAATTTTGATTGGTAAATTTGCGCCAGAGGCAAGCACCCTCACCGCTAGGCCACGCATTGTCTAAATATAATAGAGATGAGTTCTATTTTCAGGTCTGATCAATCAAACAGTTAATACGCATGCAGCAAAAAATTTAAAGAACCTCATTAAAGGTGGCTGATCCAATCAAAATCCGACCATTCAGTTCCTCTAAGCCTCCCTTACATAAAGCAATTAAATCAGTCCAACCGCCCACGACTAGCTGCATGTGGTGCCAAACGTTTAAAGGTCCATGGCCCGATCGCTAATAGCCTCGTTCCCAGAAGCCCCAGATTTTACTGGAAGTAGTCAACATTTTGGTATCAGAAGAAAGCTACTATTTTTCTCATTTACCCTGTGAAATAAGCTGAAATATTAGGGCAAAAGGATATTTGGTTTGGAAGTTATGAGCGAAAATGTGCCCCATTTTGGTCGATCAATATTAATTGTACACAGTACTCTATGAGGCTTACAAAATCACGTTTTTTAGCTCTCACAGCCAATGGATTCAAATATTGGTGCGAAACTTTACAGATGGAGTTTTGGGGTGAAGGCCGATCTATCAAGATGAAAACTTCATATCCTTATATCGGGGCCATCCCCCTTTAAGCATCCGTTAATTCAATGCACTCATAACGATTTAAAGACGCTGTTAACCAGCTAATCACTGTAAAAATTACAAATAAAAATATTCCTTGACAACATATACTAATTTCATAATTTTTCGTCAATATTTCGTTTTTACGTGTTAAGCCAATGGCGATGTCTAAATTTGGGATTTCTTGGCCGCACTTCCCTGTTGCCTGTTACGCCCTCTATATTCATGTTTTTATATTAGCAGGGGGGTCGGACACGATCTGCTCGATTTGGGCATTGGGGATTTCCAAACGGTCATTTAGGGAATTCTTACGTGTATTTTCTACGGCAGCCTCGGTCCCAGTAACATTGAAAAATCAACTTTTAAGCCTTCGTTCAATACATCTTAGTAATATCATGATAATTTAGGGAAAAATTATTGACTTCAAAATCCGTCGGGGTTAGTGGATTAACCCCGCTGCAAAATAGTGTAATTTCCAATAACGGTCATTTAGATTTAAATATTCGTGACCAGGCCAAGCCTTAAGTCAAGTCTGTGTGTGACCGTTCGATATGCGTAAGAGCGCCCTCCTACCGTTAAGTCTTTGAATAAGACTAGCACTCGGTTTACACCAGAAATTGATGCTGTTCTGTTGCTGTTAGGTTGGCATGTCATACCCCCTGTATTTTAGTGTTACCCCGTCGTGTTTTTAGTGCATACCGCTCACGACGGTAAGCATGGAAACCAATTAAAGGCAGCGGATGAATGAAAGGAGCCGACGACTTATGAGTCCTTGGCTGGTTTCGAGGGTTGGGATTTATTCCGTTCAAATGAAGCGGTACTCGGAGTCTGAAGCGCTTCATTCACCCGCTGCCCTTAATGACGTTCGTATGGAAGTGTGTTCGCTTGGTATTTCTACTCTTTTGAACATTAATATCTGTCTGTAAATGTACGTTCACGTTTTCGCTGGCCCTATCTTATTGAGTACATATCCATATGACGTAAAATTGCACAACATTTCATAAACTATCATACATGTAGATTTTAGAGGATAAAAACGGCACGAATATTTTCTGCAACACTGCTATTTGAAAAGTAGGTCAAAACCCAAGCGAATAGAGCGGGTAGCCCGTAGGCTACCCTCGCCCAATAGTTAGGTGTTTTTGAAGTAACGTATGTTGCATTTTCTACCATACCTTGTTTTGGGGCTGTAATTTAATCTTGACGCCCTGTCGATTTTAATCAGACATACCTTATGGCATTAATCCATCGCCTGTCTGTATACGACCACAAGAAATAGATATTTAACTAAATTAAGCTAATTTTCTTGTCTGTAACAGTAACACGCGGAATTATCATGATACTGTACGTGGTAACGTAGGTTTCACCTAGGTGTGCGACATACTAATCACACTATTTTTCCTGAGGCCAAAGTTAATCAATATCAATTTTTGCCTATTTTCCAATACATTATGGACTATAATTTTCATTGATAATATATGCTTCAAGTGCATTTGGTCTGAACAGGAACAATGACATGAAATGAAACTATTTTTAATTGCGACATTGTGTTTGACTAGAAGTCTGTATCAATATTCTTTGTTTGAAATACAAGTATTTAAATCCCAAAAGTTATATTTTTTTACTTTTTGTCTCACCTGAACTTTGTTCGGCATAGAACTTAGTAATGCACTTTTTGTCTGTCTGTCTGTCTGTCCGTCCTTCCGTCTGTCTGTCTGTCTGTCCTGTCTGTCTGTCTGTCTGTCTGCCGTCCGTGTTCACGCTTGTGTACGATATTATCTGGAGTTCGTAAGGGCTACGATGATGAACTTGGTGGAAAGAGCGGGGTCCACGAGTTCTCAATCTGATTATATTTTGGGCGTAAATGTGCTAATTAAGTATCTAATTTGCATAATTGTTCCGCAAAATTTTCCGAAAGGCTTGTGTACAAGTTTCTGGAGTTCCGTACCGCTTATAATGATGTAACTTGGTGGCAGGGAGCGGGCTGGGAAGTTCTCGAACTGATTAGATTTTGGGCGTATTTCGGGCAATAAATATGCAAATGAGCAATTAATATGTCAAAAATCACGTAATTGCTAAGAATTTTTAACGGTACATCGATACACAAAATTCTTTCACTCATGAAAGCCTATCATGATCGCATCTTCTCGCATTTGAAAGTGCGAGATATGTTGCTGCTTTAAGTATTCAAATTAGCTAATTAAATTATGCATCATTACTCTTCCTCCTGAAACTTACAATCGGATGGGCAAAATTCCTTCCTTCGCACATGACAGAATACTATGTCATGCATCTTGTGTGTGAATTCATAATTTGGGGTGGGTCAAAGTCAGTGGGCCGATTAAAGGGGCATTTTGTGATACAGTTGATCTAATTAAATATGCGTAATTTGCTGTATCGCTGACATGGTACAGTGGATATGCAAATTCCTCGCTACATGAGACTATTGACATACTCTTTTTGTGTGAATCAAATTGCGGTCAAAGTGCAGTGGGCCATTAAGGGGCATTGTTTGATGCAATTGATCTATTAAATATGCGTAATTGCTGTCAGTGCTGAATGGTACATTGGATATGCAAATTCCTTTGCTACATGAGGTTACTATGTAGTACACATCTTTTTGTGTGTAATCATAATTTCGTCGAAATCATGTGGGGCCACTTAAGGGGCATTCTTTGATTATTTTAAATTGCAACTAATGCCAAATGCTTGGTCAAATTCAACCAATTTTGCTCAGGTATGTGTGAAATACACACCTTGCCAAAGAATTTGATCAGATTGTTTACCTTACAGTAAATTAGGTCATCATGTGGTTTATTTGGCATGATTGTGTGCGATTTGGGTGGGGTACCAAACAAAGCAAAAATGGGGGCGGGGGGGGTAAAGGTATACCCACCAAAAGGTGTTAACACAATAGGTAATATAGCTAGATCAGTGCCTATGGTTTCATTGAAAGGGTTTTCTAGTCGGTGGCTTTTGGGTTGCCACCCTGTTTACATTTCTTGAAAATACGTAAAATTGGGCATTCGGGCTTTCGAACCTCGTAGGACTCACTTTAAATGTGTCACATTGATTTTTTCAAAATAGTGTTGCCATGGATAATTTTCAATATTGTTACTAACTTTAGTGAATTTTAGGGTTTTTGCATGACTTTTCATTATTAATATCTCCACCGTGAAAATGTTGTGACCCTTGGGTATGTCCCAATGAAGAGCAGAAACAAGATACTAGGAATGCAAACCCGGGGGTGCTACTTCTAAACGATCTCTTGGTTTTATGTTGGGGACATTTCAGATTAAGATCTCCAAACCGGAGATATGTTGACCTCTATGTGTATCAAATGAAAGCTTGAGAAACTAGGAAAACGATAAATGGCCACCCGGGGTGCTACTCCTTAAACTTCTCTTACTTGTGCTCATGTGGGTGACTTTTCAAGATTAATATCCTCCACAACGGAAAACGTTGTGACCCCTAGGTTGGTGTAAAATGAGTGGAGACGTATAATACTATAACATGCAAACCAGGGGGTGCTACGCCTAAACATCCTCCCACTTATGCTGGTGGGGGGTGGATTTCCAACTTCAGATTACTATCTCCACAAGGGAACATGTTGTGATCCCTAGGGTATTTCAATGTAAGAGGGAAGTAACACCTAGTTAGACAATTGGAGTGTATCTGCTTGTACAACTTTTTGGGGACACCCTTGACTCGCACAGTTTCCCTCTGGTTGCTGCTTTTTGTCTTACGGTTTTCGCGAAGCAGGCGAGACTGTGGTTCGAGAACCGCCTTGTTATTTAATATTTCACTGAGAAAAGAAATTTCCATTTTAAGGTGTGAATTTTGATGAAACGTGAACTTAATTCACGCGACACGTTTTTTTCTAACTTGCGCCGATTTAATGGTTATGACCCTCAGTCAAGTTGGTATATAGTTGTGAACAGAGTTATTATAGTTTCCCCTCCAGTTTACTATAATAACCGCACCACGGTAAGTGTAATTTACAATCTGCCGTCTACCTTCTGAGACCTTCTTTTGGAGTAGGTATGTGTGAGTTCACTTGACTGTCTTGTGCTGGTCAAGTCATGTCTAAAATCATGTTTGTTTTGTGCTTGTCATATATATAGTTGCAGATAAAGAAGTTGCATACTGCACAATGTATACAGAAATATGTGCTATTGACCTGAAAAACCCTTATTTTCTGAGCTGTGGGAACATCCCCTCTACAGAAATAACTTTTAAAAGGCGCATGAAGTCGATTCTGAGTTTATCTTTACCCGCCCGCATCGCTTTTTGGAGACATAAATACCCGCGTCAAAATTTCAAGATTGCCAAAATAATTCATTATTTTCACAATACTGTCAGTTTCTCACCAGGTTAAGCGATTGGAAACATTATTTTTTGATTGTAGAACATAATTTTGATAACTTTGAAGCAAAACCATGCATTTTTTTTGCGGCCCTAGGCTTCGGTATCAGTTTAGCTTTTCAACACACATATTAAGGTCAATTTTAATAATCACAAGTGAAAGTCACCTCATCAACCTGGGGGAAAAAGTAATGATAAACTCGGAACTGACTTTCATGCTTAACCTGACATCTACGATTTCAATGTGCCAGTATTATTCTTGATGTTTGCAGTCGATACATTAAAGGTCTATGGCCCCATCGATAATAGCCTCGTCCTCAGGGACCCAGATTTTACCGGAAGTGGTCAAAAATGGTATCAAACAAGGGATGATTTACTAACTTCTGCACAACATCCTTCAACCTGCAATTTATTCCGTTGAGATTGCCAAATTCATAGGGTGTGGCATAATACAAAATTTTTCCAAAGAAAGCTACTATCTTTATCATTTTACCCTGTGAAATCTTAGGGCTAAAAGATGTTTGGTTTTGATGTTATGAGCGAAAAATACCCCTTTTGGGGTTGACCAAACTTTACACAGTACTCTATGGGACCGGGTGTGGGGATTACAAATCACATTTTTAGCTCCCACTTAAAAACGGATTGAATAGGCATCGGCGCGAAACTTTACAGATGGGGTTTTAGGGTGACGGCCATTCTATCAAGATCGAATAACTCCATGGGTTATTACAGTTAAATTGCAAAGACAGTTTCGTATACGTGATCCCGCCGTACTTTAATATAGACTGTCAAAACAACTTGTTTTTATCAGTCGTGGCAAAAGGCATTTTGTTACAAGAAACGTACGCATGGGTCTTTGTCAGGTATTTTTCCCAGTCCATAAAATAAAACTTTTTATTTGTCATTTAGTTTCTGTCTTCTGATCTAACGGCGTCAGACGAGATGATGCTGGTCACATGCATGTAGCGCTCAAATGTCCCTGTTTGTCATTAAGTTGGGGATGCAGATGGATCCTGCTGGAATGTCTCGAGCAATCACATCATGTAGTTAAGGGCGACGACCCCTGTTTTGGCACGGTAACTTGCAGCTGTGGACTCTGAGCTACCTGATCAATCGTACGATGACCAGTGACCAGCAAATCGTGCACGGCGTTGGGCAACAGAAGATGAATTGGAGGGATATCTCCGTATATCTTTGCTTTGGTCATGTGCTTCCACGCCAGGATATGTTTTGCACTCGCATAAGGAGCCTGATTTAGGTGCCATCCAATCTATCCTGTAGCTCTTCTTCATGGTCCAGGTTCGAATCCATCTAACAGGATACTCTCTACCCAGGCTCTAAAGAATTTCAGCTTGGTTGAGCTGGAGATACCAGATTGCCATAATTGTTGTAGTTATTGTGCAAGCATTCCAAGCTTGTCTTTGCGTGATAGATCTTTCTTGGCTGTCGGCAACATAGGGTCCCAGGTACTTTAAGTCCTTGACGCTCTTTGAGTTGGCTGCCATCTGTAGTGCAGAGAGTTATGATCATCTTCCTCATGATTCTCCAAAATTCTGAATCTGAATAAACCTGAATTTAATGTCACTGAGAAGAGAAAACTGAAGAGTGACTTCACTCTTAGATTATTTTCAAAAGAGTGAAATGCAAGGTTCAAGAGTATTTCACTCTCGATATGAGTTAGTGGAAATTGCTGAAGCATTTGAATGCCTGATGCAACATGGATACGCTTGACTTCGAAGCACTTCTTCTTGCTATCTCGTTACAGGCTCTTTTAACAAGAGCGATGTTGGCTTTCTTGTGATTCTCGTCCCGTTCGTCTATTTCTTTATTTCCAATCACATGCTTCACTAGTTTCTTTTTCCTTTTTTGGTTTTTTTGGTGTTTTTTGGTGTTTTATCTTCTACAGAATCATGGATTTCCTTGGAATTCAATACCGAAGCGTCTAGCTGCATGATTGTTTGTTAGGTTTGAGATTGCAGATTGGATAAGAAAAGAAGTCATAATTTTGGTTTCTACATAATAAAACTATTTATTTGGATTAAAATACAACAAAAGTTTTTTACAAATGCCTATTTTTTTGTTCTACATAATAAAACCTATTTATTGTATTAAATACCAAACAAAAGTTTTTTTAACACAATGGCCTTCGTCCCCGAGTATTACATTTTGGACAACTTATCAAGTTTGCGTTGCGATCTCAACCTCTGACTGCCGAGAAGTTGGGTCTATCCTTCATATAGGAGACCCCGTGGTAAACCCGGCCCAAGACCACGGTACCAGTCAGAAGCAACGGATCACAAATGTAAAGGCAAACACCTGAAAAAAGGTCAAATAAAGCTGTACCAGAAGAATACTTTGGTCATGCTGAAATATGCGTTTGTTTCATTTCCAACATCTGTTACTTTTAGGGTGTTTCCGCGTAAGGTGACCCATCTGACTCACTCCTTTCTGGCACATTCATCAATTCGGAAATCTTAACGGAATAAACCGTGTGGTTTATTCCGCTCAAGGGGTTTCCCAATATTCATCTAATGTATGTCAGAAAGAGTGGTTAGATGGGTCTCTAACGGAAACGACATTTTGTTATAGATTGGTTAGCGGGTCATACGTGTGCCTAAGAAAAATAGTCAGATTGTGTGGTCACTACTTGTTTTAATAGAGTGCATCAAATCCCCCTTAATGCAATCCATTTTCTTCTACCGAGTCTCAAAGTGTTCCACTTGTCAAAATAAGAACCTCCATTAAAGGTAATTATTCTGTGCCGGGGGGGGGGGGGGGGGGTGGGTGTAGACTTAAAGTTCTGTAAACAAAGTAAACAAAGTCATGGTATACCCCGAACCTACATAGATGACATCATCGGATTTGCCCCGTGTTCTCGAAATGACTTGGGCAAATCATTTCCTTTGTCAAATCCTTCCACCCGTCTCTGCAATTCACCTATGAGATTTCTGAAACATCTGTTTCCTTTCTGGGCATACATGTTAGAGGCTACCCTGAAAACATCACCAAGCTTGCAGAAAGAAAGATCAACGTTTCTCAAGAGGAAACTCTGAATCTTAGCATAGCAAATGACACTGAACGCGTGCCACCTGTTCTCACATACCATCTTTTGAATGTTAGAATCGCTAAAAATCATACAAAATAGATTGATCACTGGTGACGCGACCACAAGTTCGATCTTCAAACCGTCCCTCTTCAATCTTATCACAAGGACACTAATTTCAGAGATCAACTCATGCATTCTCTAGGCAAGCTAGTTAACTTAGTAAGTCAAAAGAGCTACGCTCGAAACGGGGTCCTTATTTACAATTCAAACTATAAGAAATCACTTTGGTTTTACCATATTTGTAATTATATCAAATAATTATAAAGTGATCAACTGTTACAAGTAACAGGAATGTATATGAGGGTGGGTAATGGGAGCGTAAATAGCGTATATATCTCTATATATTTCTATATCTATTTTGTATCTATATATCTACATGCAAAATGAATTACTTGCATAAAATAATCGATAAATCTGTTTTTCCACAGAAGAACAACAAGACTATATGCGAAGCTGTGAGAATGGATTCACGTCAACCATTGCTGGAACAACTATTACCCTTTAGGTGCAAGTACTGTAAAATAGTCTTCTCTGAATTACCAAGGTATAGAGCCCATCTTAACCGCCACGAATTGCGTATCACGTGCTATTGGTATCATCAATCCATAGAAAGTAAGAAGAATAAATTCAAAGAAGGTCAATTTCTCCAAGGAAAATATAAAGAAATTCCTCCCCATAAAAACGGTACCAAGAAGGAAACTGATGCAACTACTGCTTCTAAAAGAACTATTGATGTAATACGCCATGGTCAGAAGAGGAAATGTTCTTCCAGAAGTAAATCCTCTGAAATACCACGATATGAACGCATGCGGTCTGGTAGTAGTGATGAGAAATACAAATGTCGACATTGTCTAAAAACATTCAGTGAAATCAGTTACAGAAGACGGCACGAGAAAAGACACACAGATCCCCCAAAATTTTCTTGTAAGCACTGCAAGAAAAAATTCAGACATAGATGGTACAAAATCGAACACGAAAAGACACACACCAATGGTAAATTTAAGTGCAAATACTGTGGACATTCATTCAGCAGTCTTGCTTATAGAAAAGTCCACGAAGCAAAGCATTCAAAGGGTCTCCTTCACACTTGCAGGAAATGTGGCAAATATTTCAGTGAAAAAGCAATGCTAAAGCAACATGAACTTTCACACACGAGCAGGCCTTCAACTACCACTGAATATTTTCTTAAAAGAAAAACGAACAGAGTGGACGATGAAGCAAAAAAGGATGAGGTAATGCAGGGGATTAAGAAGAAACACCACGAGCCGCGAATAATAGAAAGTTGTCGAATTACCAACGTAGTTTCCAATATTACTGATAGTTCTAAGAAGTCAAAAAAGAACAATGTCAGCCTTAATGGAAAAACAAACGACAAGCAATTACGTCATTGCAAATATTGTCGAATGGGGTTCCGCAGTGTCTCTGACACAAAGAAACATGAGCTGACACACACTGCTGAAAAACCTTTTCAATGTAAATATTGCCAGACATGTTTTAGAAGAGCTGACCACAAAAGACGGCATGAAAAGACCCATGAAACTCTTTCAGACAATGCAGATAAAGTCAAAGAAACTGAATCCCTGTTCAAATGCAGTCATTGTGACAAAACTTTTTCGACATCGGAGTACAGAAACGGACACGAAAAGTTACACACAAATCAGGGACATCGGTGTGAAATGTGCGGGAAAGCGTTTGCATCAAAATCACAGAGAGAAAGACACGAAATGATTCACACCGGTGAAAAACCTCACCAATGCAATTATTGTGGTAGGGGCTTCAGTTGTCTTCGTGATGTCATCAATCATGAGCTTACACACACTAACTCAAGACCATATAAGTGTCAGTACTGTGATAAGTGCTTCAATAGGGGCAACACCAGAAATCGACATGAACAGACGCACACGAGAGAGAAATTTCCATGCACGCAGTGTGGGAAACAGTTTTGTAGAGCGGACGTCAGAAATGCACACGAAAAAACACATCACTAGGACTTTTTAAAATAATTCTGTTGTTGCATAATTTGTATGAAACGTATTCACGAGCGCCATTTTCACATTTTAATTCGCCTATCGTGGGAGCAGGGGTAGGGCGATAGCCCGGTGTAGAAGTTTTTCTAGTCCACCGAAGTCATAGTCCACCTACAACGGTAAAGAATAGGGCACTCGATTAGACTCTTCATGCAACTTTATTTTCACACTTTATTCCGCTGTAGTCTATGGATCCCGGAATATGGCTCCAGGTGGACTATATCTCCTTTTACACCGGATGCTCTCTTTTTATAGCACAAAAATATCGTGGCTTTATTTTTGTGAGTCTAATATGAAGTCTCGGAGTACCTATGCGTTGGATAAAATACGTATTTCATTACGCCCTTATGTCTCAGTCTAACATTATCATGGAGGCGCAATTCATGCCTCATTGGAGTAGTGGTCCAGCGATAAGGCATTTAAAACTTTAAAAACTTAAAACTTAAGGCACTTAAAACTTAAAATTCATTTTTGCAATGTTTTTCAAGCTGCATACAAAACCTTCTATGGTTTCACTTTGGCTTCCAAGTTTCGTTGTAAGTTGAAACTATGAAATCTTGGTGATCCAAAGTAAACTGTTCTTACACCAGCTATCTTGGCTTTCTTATTTAAGAAATTGAACAATTTTTTCACTCAGAATTTTTTTTTTCAATCTCGGGGATATTAATTTTACAATTCTGCAATTATTATCCCACCTTCTATTGTTTGACGATAATTTGGTGTTAAATGTTTTATTCAAATCACTGCTGAGGAGACTGTGTTATTCTATGTAAACGATGCATCTTTGTTTGGCTCAAAATCGGCCAAACACGATTTTTAAGTCTCTCAAAAAAAATAGGCATATCTTCTTCCTCCAAAGTCCAAATGAACCAAATAAACATTTTCCCTCTCTAGAACCAAAACAAACATTTGAGCAAAATTAATTCGCCTTCAAAAAACACCTTCAAACCTTCTTCCCCAAACTTCTAGAATGAGACTTCAATTTTGAACCCTACTATCATGGTGTTTAATTGCAGCTAATGACTTTCAAGTTCTGCAGTATAGGTCTTAGAGTATACTTAAAAGGCATCATACCCCAAACGGCGAAATGACTTGTATATCTTTTTGCAACAAGGTCATATTGGAATTCAATCGTATTTATTCATTGTAGCCTTGGTGCCCCTAAAACAATTAAAGCCACGATTGTCAGTTATTTTCTTCAGGATGACAAACAATGCCCCCAATTTTAGTCAAGATTATTTTTATTGTTTTGGATAATGTTGTAGTAAGTTACCTGCAATTAAAGCGGCACTGGCACATTTTCAAAAAATACGAAATTTCTTCAATTTGCTCTCAAATGATAGTCTAGGCCATTGGAAGAATAGAGATACATTTTACACAAAAATAACATATTCAAAAACAGATAGGGTCGTTAATAAGAGGTTAAAGACATCCAGGTAATTTGTAGGCTTTTTAGATTTCCAGAACTTTAATCAACAAATGTGTATATTACATGAATATCAGACTCGTGCTCATTTACATAAAAACCACAAAGGTCACAGACCGTTCAAACAGGGTGCATGCCTATTGCCCTGGTAAACATGCATACGGTATGCGTTTTCTTGTTTTAAACGCCATTTCCGTCGTCTGCTGAATTAATGTCGCCGGCGGCATTAATTATAAAATCGTTGTTTTATCCATAAGGACGCTGATTTGGTCTTAGTCATTTCAGATGAGGGCTAATGTATATAAAAGCTTTACAACCATGCAAAAATATCAATTTTGAAAAATCTTGAGGGCGCACTATTTTTCAAATGTGCCAGTGTCTCTTTAAAGCTGAGAACAAACCCGTTTTTAAAGCAACCATGAAATGAGATTATATATCAATCTATACAAATCAGGACCTGAACTAACTTTATTTTGATGTAAAAAGCAAATGGCAGAACAAAAACAGGTACTTGGGCCAAAATTTTCCAATGCTCAAATTTGGTTGAAACTGATGTCAAATTATTGCTCTGGTGAAGCCGGAGCAGAAAATGTATGTTAATTCTTTGGGTTACAACACTCTATACAACTTGAGTTAATGCTAATGAATTGGTTTTATGAGTGACGTGGAGGGATTGAAGGAAAAGATTTGAGAGCAGGTGTCTGATGGTAATCTTGGGAAGACAAAGGTGATGGTGAGCAGGGTAGAGGAAGTGTTCGTAAATAAGGTAGACCATTGAGGTATGGCGGAAAAGAGGGTTAAGAGCAAATTCAGTGTGGTTGTTAGTGTGATATAAATAGGAAACAAAGAAAAATATGATTTAGAAAAACGTAAAGAGAAAAGGACTAGTGTCGATCAGAATCGAGTCAGAATGCATGTCAATTTAGCTTCCTTAATGTATGTTTGATTTCATTTGAAATCATCACCCTGCTATATACAGCTTTAGGGCTATTAAATTTTCGGGCATCTTTATTCTCTCTCATTCAGAGATAGTAATTTAAAAGCAAATATTAGCAATTTGTGAAGGGCGCCCCCAATTCAAAATTTGATATTTGTGGCACAGTGTCGTGGTTAAGTGTCTAGGAAAACTATACCTGCGAACGAGAATGCTAAAAAAAATGTATTTATCACAAAGAAGCGATTTGTAATTAGAATGGTGATCCCAGATTGGACTTAACGGCAGAGCTGGAACTGCTACGTTTATGGCCGTCCATTGATTGAAATAGCGCCACCTCGAGAAAATAACCTTTAACTTGACTATTAAACAAATAATGGATGGCGTAACCACGTACATGTCGCTATTTCCCGGCTATTTCACATTGGAAGGACGTTCGTTCGTTTCCAGCAGCAGTTTGAATTAGTATCGGGCGATCCCCGAAATAATTCTTCTAGTACAAAAATTCCTTTCGTTTGTGACACAGACATTTGCGAGCTTAACCATTGAAGGTATAGTTTTTTACTAGCCAGTTTACCAATGCAAACCGTGTAAAAATCTCCAAATTTTGGAAAAAGGGGCCGCTCTTCAAAAGAATTGTGCTAATATTGCTTTAACGGCAGAGGTGGAAAGCTTTGTCCGTCCATGATGAATAGTGCCACCTCGAGAAAATAACATCTAACTGATTTTCCCTCAAACCCAATTTAAAAACAACTAATGGATGAGCGTAGGACACGTACATGGCGCTAAAGTTCCGGCTCTTTCACATTGGAAGGCCGTTTCCAGAAGGCGTGAATTATTATAGGGATCACGATAATAATTATTCTAATTACAAAAATGTCTGTGTGAGACACAGACATTTTCGAGCTTAACCATTCACAGGAGGTTACCAATGTAACCATTTAAATAATCTCAATTGTTTTTGACAAATTGGGGGAGCTCTTCAAAAAAACTGCCATTATAATGGTTAAAGACACATATTTAAATTTGGTTGATAAAACTTTTAATCAGCAGGATTGATTAAAATTTTAAAAACACAAACAAATGAGCCTTGGAGCTAGTTATCTGAATTTTGTATAATAGCACAGATTTAATGATCTTAATCAGATCCCTGGTGTTTCAAGATTTGGTATGTCAAAACACTATTACATGTATTACACTTTAGATTATATTTATTTTTTTACCTAAGAGCCAACATGAATAGATTGCTAAATCAGACTGAGGTTTGTAAACTGGTGTAATTAATGTCGTCTGCATAAATGTGATACATAACTTGGGTTTCTTGATGCGTTAAAAGTATGTAAATATATAAGTGACGGGTGACATGTATTTATATTACCCTCAAAATTTTGATTAAAATATTATTTTCTCAATTTTATTGAGAAAAGATTTCTCACGGGAAAAGGTATTTTGTTAACTATAAAAGGAAGAGGAAAAGGGGATTCCCTAGAGCTGTTGCAAGGTGCACATGTTAGATTTCCAATGGGGGGAGGTGGGGAATTCCCCAGGATCTAAAAATTAGAAGCTGTTTATGTTTTAAACAGATTCAAAACATTGCAAGATCTGGAATTCCCCCACAAAGTCTATATATATGAAGTGATGAAACATTAGATTGTGAAATCTGATGTGTGTGGTGCAAAGGTTCATGTTATGCCAAGGATGATTTGTAATGATTATGTTAGAAAGGGGAATATATGTGAGTAGTTAAATACTAACACTAGAAGGACTCTCTGCCAGCATCCACTCGTATAACAAGTAGCTAGAAGATTAGATAGTTTTTTAATCGCATTGAGGAGCAGACCTGTACAGGGCCAGGGATTTATTATATTTAATTCCATGTTGAGCAGAGTGCGTGTAATGATGCTATGTCGTCTTTGAAGCCGAAAGTGCAGGGAATCAAAGTAGGATTCCAAATTATGGACAGATAGAATCGTGGTGAGTATTTGGACGATCACTGTGGATTTATAGCGTGAGGACTTAATTTATCCTTGTCGTCTGAACTGCTGGACAAGATACTTCAGGATGAGAAGATTCCCTTGGCATATATTACCTGAGGAGGTTATATGGAACTTGTGGCGCTTCATTTTGGAAGTCTTTCGCTGTGAGGACATATCATAGTGGAACTTCAACTCTTCTTATGGACCTTAGTGGACATTCTTGGGGCAATAAGGATACAGTAATCTAAAATATGAGTGTAATTTTATGTAAAGTTGTTTTGGACATACCAAATTCTGAACCAATTCAAGTACAAGATCATTTAAAAAACTGTTTATTGATATATAATTTAGATCATTTGTGCCAAAGGCTCATTTATTATGTGTTTGAAAGGATTTCTGACCTTAGACGTCTGACGCGACCGTCAAACAGACATGTGACGTCAACGATGGTGCAAACGAACAAATATGCGTGAGCACTGCAGGCATGTGCTTTTAAAACTTCGTGCTCATCAGGTTGTGATAAGGCTATGGAATGCGGTAACGGTATGGGCCTGTCTTCGCACTTTAAATGTCAGTAGACAGGTGTTGTGTTTGTGAACATTGGTGTCAACTCATCTATATAGTGAATGACTTTGGTCCAAAAATTGATCCTTGTGGTAGTCCGTATCCGGATGCCTGTGATATCGAGTAATGGTTTTATTAAAAAACGTTATGTGTTGACCTTCCCACTGAAGTATGTGATGTGAACCATTTGAGGGCTGTTTCTGTAATGTAGATTTAATTTTCAATAAAAGCACTGGGAATTCACAGTATCAAAAACAGCACTAAGGTCTAACAACACAAGGAATACAGCTTGGATCAGGGGGCTACAACTGTAAGATTGGATAGGGACTGGAGGGGGAAAGGAAGCGGGCAGCCAGGGGGAAAGTGCCTTGTTTTTATTCTAAGTTTACTGTGAACCATCTATGGCCCTTTTGGTTTACTTTTACAGTGCTTTATTGTCTCTTGTGGCTATTGGCCACCGTAGCTTCTAAAAGGCAAGTTCTTCGCGAAAATGTTGGACTTCATCTCGTTTTATACCAAAGTGCTATAATTCTGAGCAAAAGTATTCACATTTTTGTGACCAATCTTGTTGCTCATCATGTATAGAATCTGCTATGGCAATATCATGGTTTAACATTCTTAGAAGTCTCCAGTACCTCGAAGTCAAATTAATCAGAGCACCAATAACTGTCTTGCATGCATTTATATTGCAGCCAGATTAACACGAGTTTATTGAAATCATCATCGTCATCACCATTTGAAAATAATCCATCTGGATCCTCATGTAGCTGGAATGAACAATAAAGCGTTAGATAAGTTAGAGATAATACAGACATTCCCATAACAGACTTAACACTAAAACCAATTGTCCGTCCAGACGATGGCTGCAAAGAAATTCAAAATCTTGACGTCGCCATTAGTAATTACGAAACCTTGACAAAAAAATCTAAACGTGCAATATGTTGTCAAGCAATATTTTCTCATGCCAAAATTCATTGCAGTTACTGTCATTTTTTTTAAAGTTATTTTTCTCTTTTGTTTGTTTTTGATTGAATATGAATAATGACTAATAATGTGCATTGAAACGCAGTCATGGGACCATCCATGGCCAATCAACAAATCTTCACAATTTTTTTTTTCAGTTTGTAATGCTGTCTCCATTCCTGTTGGAGTTTTACTACTTTGAATGAAACTTGGCGGCCTTCGTTTTTTGAAAGAAACGCCCTATCCAAAATCTATGACCTTTTATAATTGACCTTTTCAACCCCGATAGAGTATGTTATAACACATACGTCGGTGGCTTTTGAAATGACTTTTCTGATTTCCCCAAAATTATATTCCATTGTCTGATAGGCCGATTTTTCTGCAATAAAAAGGTTCCCGCATTCTTAATGCCCAAAAAGTCTCGCGAAGATCCATGATAATTTTGCTTCAAATTGCTTGAGAGATATTTGAGTAAGAGTGACAACATAGGGTATAGTATGGTTTCGAGCCAGGTTTCGAGATCACCGAGGCCCTATAGTTTCAACCATGCCCCGATCAAAAAGTAGTCAATATTTGTTTTATACATATATATAGATTCCTGTCATTCTGATTGGTTAAATGAACATTCTACGCCAGGATTCTAACATAGGCATTAATGAGTGAGACCATGGCATGCCACGGCATGCAATGTATTTAACAACTGTGTTGTTGTACGTTCCGGGTACAAAACTCGTGAAGTATTAGCAATCAATTACTTGTGTTGAGGAAGGACGCTCGAGTCCAGAAAGGATCGCTACAAACGAATTTCCTTGCATTTTCAGCTGAACGCGATGACCAAGCTTTGAATTCGGCAACTTTTCCACGGCCTGCAGATGTGGCCTCAGCGGCATCAACTAAACCTAAAATCTTGTCACGGTGTTTTTTACTGCGTTTGGTATTAGCCCTATCAGCTGCATCTATTTCTTTTCCGATCTTCATTACGGCTCATTCCTTGCTCTTGATTGTAGCAGACTTACAGTTACAGCACAGTTACAGGTTAAACAAATATGGGTAGACGTTTCATATAGGAAGTCCCATGGATGCAAATGAGGTATTACAATTGATTCCGTGTATGGACGCGTGCAGTAGCGCTTGACGGAATGAGTGGGCATTACCTTCTATATGAAAAACGTCTACCAAAGAATGCGATGGTCTGCTCCGTCTATTACATCAGCTTCATTCATTATGTAAACTCATAATACGGGTGGACAATCCTTACGACAGTCTTTTACGCCGGGAAGAGGGTGTCCCGGTCATAGTGTATGAACTATGCCCGCTCTTCCCAAGGCATAGTTCAGTTGAAGCTAGTGAATTATGCCTCCACTTTTAACCAAACGATGACATGGATCTGCGATTAATTAAAATTGGTCACTCAGAGTAATTAGAATTCCTACCCTTTCCTCTGGATAAACACGTCGAGAAGATTCCTGGTTATTAAGATGTTCTAAAAATACTATCTTCAAGATGTTAATCTGGTCATCATTTAAACAATGGGAGCAAAATGTGCATTCCTGAAATAAACAAAAAAATCTATGGTGTAAAGATACCTTTATGCAACTTTAGAGAGGACATTGCCGGATTCTTGCAGAACCAGACTGATACGTTTAGTTACACCACTGAAAATGAGACAAATTCAAAGCAAGACACGAAATAGTCAACCATCCAACTTGATGGATTCACAAAACGATGCGCCACCAGCGGTAGCTCTTGCCAGTCCATTTTCTTATCCCAAAGATCGACATCGCCTTTCCAGTCACCATTGAATCAAAAACATAGGTAGAAAAAAAGGATTTAGCTTTATTTTACATTCACGTGCAACACCTTTGTATTATGTATATCGAAAAGGAGTGCGAACGCATTGCTATATGCATTAAATTCAAGGGATGCTTCCAGAACAGCGGGGAAAGATTTTATGGGAAGAAGTCCGATTTTAGATGCAGGAGGAAACCGAATAATAGAAGGAAATAGAAGGGTCTCGGAGAAAACCTGCGAGGACGAATTTGGATCGGCAACAAAATTCACATACGACACAGGCTCTACCGGGGATCATTGGTGAAAACACAGACCTCATAGTAATCGTGCGTCTGAAATGTTGTATGATTGTTATTTTTATAACGATAACTTCGCAGACGATTCCAGGATAACCTTCAATCTATTATTATTCTATATTATTTCGAATTTTTTAAACTAAGATTGTTTTGGGTAAGTAGCTTAAATATCCATATCAACATTTCATATTCAAAAGTATGCTTGGGAATTTATGAGGAAGTATATAGTGGTTATTCCTCCTTTATTAATATGCTTCTCATTTGTGCAAAGAAATATATTTATAAATGCAGGGTACAAGAGGTTAAACCGATGTTTTCTGATTTTAAGGAATGTTTTTTCTTCATTAAAAAAGTTGAAAAATTGCTTTTAGAAAAGAAAATTATGGTGCTCATTTACAGAAATGGGAGTCTCTTTTGAGGAATCTGGAAAAGGAATAGGAAAAACAAAAGTAAATAGGTAGGTTTTGTATTAACAGTTGGGGTTTTACCCCCTCTCTAGATGTGCCTCACTGCACTCTGGATTTTGGGGGTTTGAGGGTTGATTCCTTGGGGTTGTAGGTAGTGACCAATCAATGTTGGGATTTGAAGTTGGTCTCTGCTGCATTGACATTGGATCCCGTTGGATTTGATTTTAAATCAAATGTGATTGAATCTTAGTGCGGGTGAGTTTTAGTTTTGAATATTTTTTGGTTGGTCACTGACTGCAGTCCTGGGGGCTTTATTCTTGGATCCCTGAGATTTAGGGTGTAGTGCAGCAATATAGCATGTCAGCATCTAGGTGGTATTTAAATTGTGCTGGGTGGTATTTGGGTGCCTAATATTGTTAAAGGAACATTTTGTGATCCATGGCCTCATTCTACGGTCTTGCCTCGGGGGAGTTAGGCCTTTTTTATACCTTTTGAGCCGTTGTTGGCCCAGGTGTGGTGTACGTGCACTTGATCATACATGGGAATTGATCTGCTCTGGAGGTGGGTCGTAATGTTTGTATAGTGTCTGTAAATGTAAAGGAATTGTAACACGGTGGCCTGTGAGGCACTGTGATACAAACAGATAGGCAAGTCATCGTGGCCAGCTGGCTTTTATTTAAAGGTGTCTGGTCAACTATGGACAAAAATGAGGTGCTAGGATCATGAAATGTACCTTTAAATAGCCTTTTTAGCAATTACGCATGACGTTTGTGAACCATCTTGTCATTTTATGAAGTGTTGCCTTCATATAGCATAAATGAATTAACCTGTTCTCAATATGCTAGTGGTGAGCTGATACGCTCCTCTTGAATTTGGTTTTAATGGTACATAATTTCTTCCACTATTGACGTTTCTTGTGTGTAATGTACTTTGTATTTGTTTGTACAATAAGAAAACAATAAAGACCCTCACAGGCTAGAGAATAAAAAAAAGATTTCTTTGGATTTGAAGTGTTTCCACAGAGGATTGAATTGTATAAGCAGAGCATATTAAGATTCTTGCCTCTTGTTC
>JAMKCH010084002.1:0-14231 GCA_023653785.1 Ophioderma brevispina
CAATAATACTAGAAACTTTGACTTATGTCTATTCCAAATTGTGGTATATCAGTACCAATGTCTTGTGGAGAATCTTGGCCAGCACAAAATTCTTTGGAACCAGCTGCATTTTTAGGCATTTGTTTTCTAGGCCTTGCAAGTGTTGAGTCACTCCAAATTCAAAATTGGTCAGTTGCTTGAGAAACGGTGTAAAGCATTCTAAACATGGTCATTTTTTTCCTTCACCATACGAGTAGAAACCATTTTCAGAAGTTTTTCTTGGAATAAGTTTATCAGGACAAGTCGTGTAATCGGGAGTGTAATTAATATGATGCTAAAAATACAGAAGTTTACTCATGTGTTTTAGACATTTCGTTTGGTCAAAGGACGTAAAACAGGAGTTATAAAAAACTTCTGGAGTTGAAAAGCCTAATTTTTAGCATCAATTTTCAGAGCCTGCGTATAGATGAAACATGCATTATCATCATTCTATGCTGATTATCTCATATGTAGGGACACTGGCACATGATAACATTAAAGGCTCACTCAGAGATTTGTGTAAAAATATATTGTTTGTGTAGTATCGTAAAAATAGTCTTGAGATAACTTAAGATACTCAACTAAAATGCCTCAATTCCAAAGTTAGACAGAATCAGATTTTGTTTTTCATGCAGACCATTTAGGTACAGCATAACAGTGCCAAAGGATATACAATGAGAACAAATTCGTTTTGAAAATTGCGATTTTCTATATGAAGGACTTCGATTTGAGCTTAATATTTCACACAGTGGTTTTTATGTAATGCAACAAACACAATTTGTTTGAAATTTAAACAGCTGTGAAAAGGTAAGCAATTTCATTGGTTGATGCCCGGGTTTGTATTTTTAGGTTGAAGCGTTCGAGTCTTACCGCGTTTTGCTAATTTCGCTCGCGCCTGCCTTATCTCTTAACTTTCTCCTGAGTTCGTCTGGTTGCGTATGTTCGTTGCTTCAACGGGTTGTTCAATTGTTGTCACTGGTGGTGGCAGTCCTTTCTGTTGATTTAAGCCATAAGCATCGCGAAATTGGGGTAAAGATGCCTTAAATGATAAGCTGTTTAAGAACGAGAATAAAGTATGATGTTGGGACCGGTACTCTATTTACACGAATGAACCCGCGGACACCATTATTTTTGCGTGGAAAACACGGCCTCCGGCCTCGTTCTTCACCTTAAAATAACGGTATTTCCCCTTGGGTTCATTCGTCAGTAATAAAAAGAGTCGGTTCCCAAAAAATCATCCTTTATTTTTAAATTGTGGGCGCCCTCCCTGGGAAATTGAGTCAGCCTTTAAAAAAGGTATCATTGTGGATATAATATATGAGTAGAGGCGATAGCATGAAACATGCCATCAGGATTACCTCATATGTAAATGCACTGGCACATAACCAAAAAAGGCATCATGTGGATACTAATATATGAGTGGAGGTATAGCTGAAGGCATTCTCAGATACCTCATATGTACTGCACTGGCACATAAACACAAAAAAAAAGGCTATTCATAGGGATACTCATGAAAGAGTGGGAGGTATAGCATGAAAAATGCCTTAATCAGATTACCTCATATGTAATGGCACTGGCACATATAAGCAAAAAGAGGTTCAAATTCATGTGATTTGAAGCTGATTCTAACCGAGTTTATTGTTTTTACCAGTAATTGCATTCTAGCACACGGCTGCTCACTAATCTCGGCTTCAGACTTGGCAATGTGTGCATTATTTTTTGTCTTATACACAATTCTGTTATATTGGTTTGTTCTTTTCACTGCTTGATTATGTAACTTGTTTTTGGTTGTTTGCTCACGGTTTGATTAAAGGGGCCCGAAGAATTTTCCAAAGGTTTCCTTGAAAATTGATGGGGGGATTTACAACGGGAACTGACTTGGTCACATGTTCAGGCAGCATCAGAAAAATAACTCAGATTCTTAACATAGAGGGAGGGATGAATGCAGATTCAAATTCATGGGATTTGAAGCTACATCTTATAAACAATGTTTTTATGTTTCCGGTAAACAAAAACTGGGTTCACTAATAGTGTTACTACAGCTGATTTGAATGGGAGCGATCACTCTTCACAAATAAGGATAAATAAGCTAAAGACAAAAATTAAACAAAATCATAAAAATATTTTTAATTATTTTAAAAAAGACATTACAATTACAATATTTTCGTTGTTCTTCAAGCTTTTCTCCTGTATGTGCCTTGATTAATGCTTACAAATAACAAATGTGTTAAAAGGTCCAGGCCGATCGCTAATATCCATCGCCCAGAAAAGCCCATCCAGATTTTTAAACCGAAAGTGGTCAACATTTCGGTATCTAGAAGAAAGCTACTATTTTCTCATTTTACCCGGTGAAATCTTATAGCCAAAGTATGTTTGGTTTGGAAGTTATGAGCGAAAATGGTGACCCCCTTTGTCGAGCCCAATTATTTAATTTTACAACATAACTCTATGGGGCTTAACAAAATCACGTTTTTTAGCTCTCGCTTCAAACGGATGAAATATCTGCGCGAAACTTTACAGATGGGTTTTTGGAGTGAAGGCCAACTATCAAGATGAAAACTTCATATTCCTTTAAATAACGTCGGGCCATCCCCCGTTAAGAAGGTCAAGAGATGTCAAGATTTATGCCCCCTATTTCAACATGGGCTATATAGCTGTGAAGCCAGGTGGAACATGACTGTAAATGTGCAATCCAAGGAACATGCAATCGCAAAAGCCCCTCAGTGGCAATGCTGTGATAGGGGCTACCTCAGCAGTTTTTATAGTCGGCCCTAAATGAGAGAAGCCCCTTGGGAAGAAAGGTGAGGCAAATCGGGAATTTTTTTGATGGGGATCAAATGAAAAATGCGACCCTTCGTCGTCGGGACGAATGTTCCCCTGACCCAGGCTGGCCTCCCTGAACCAACGTACACGCCTTTCCCCCCCTCAGAACTGTTGCCAACGCTACTCGCCACGCTTGGTGCCACCGTCTAAGGGCGCAAAGGACCCCTGTACAATGTTACCGTTCAATCGCGTCATTTCACCCAAGACCCTATATTTTTGAAAACTTACTATCGCCATCCAACGACTTCCTTTTTTCGACATTTTGAAGTTTTTCACCCAAGATCTCTACCCTTTTAGAAATGTTTGCTGAATTTTTATCCTACACAGTACCCCTTTTTGAAAATCGGATGAATTTTCACACCAAAAATCACCCTTGATAGGCCTTATATATGGGTGATTTGGCTGTTTTGCACATTCCCTTATCAACCGAATGTCTATAGCTTTTAAGCGCCAGTCTTAAACCATATAAATTTCATAGGTGTTTCCCGATCGGAGGGGAAATTCACAGATTTTTAGAGCGCTTCGCGTAAAATTCAAACCTAATATATAGTCATTCGAAAAACTATTTTCAACTGGATTCATCCTGATTATCATAACCCATGCGTATTTGTGTACATAAGCTAGAGAGATATGGTGGCATTGCTCTTGGTGCCATGTATCAGTTCCTCTAGGTGTACCCGGGGGGGGGGGTTCAAGTTTTGTTTGGGTAGGGACGTGCCTCCGACAGTCTAAGGAGTACATGTAGGATCCATATAGCGAAACCAATTTTATGCCAAAAGAAGCACCCACAGCTATAACCAGAAGATACAAATTTTGGGCCAAATGTAACCCAAATTCGCCACATTTTGTCGATTAACAGCAAATTTTGGATAATTTTGGCTGCAAATTTATGAAAAATGACCAAATTTTCCAACAATGTGAGAACATTGGAAAAAAAAAACGGGCCCATTGCTATAAATAAATGTAAAACCTAAATTGGCAAGAAAAAGGGGTCATTGAATTACCAGCCTGGCTGAAAAGAGAACGATGTCTGTGGCACCTTCCCGTATGGGTCATTTGTGTTGATAACATCCCCCCCCCCCCACCGGGAGGGGAGGGTGGTACCAACTTCTTTTTTCTGAGTGGGAGTGAAATTTCTAGGGAAGGAGTGAAAATCTGGGGAAAAAGTTGAAAATTTTTTATTTTTTTTATTTTTTTTACTGGTGTTGTACGAACATTTTAAGGTTGCCAATTATCAAAATCCGCTCAAAAATCCGTTGAGTATACATCATCATCGTCAGAATTGGCTTCACACAATATATATAATGTACATGATGGACATTGAAGCTGGCAAAATCAAAATCAAACGATATCATCAGACTGACCAATAGACTAACATGGTTTTGGCATTAGGCCTACAAAATGAAGATATTGTTATGCAACATTTTGAAGAAGTGCAAAGAATTAATTTGAACAAAATTCTCGTTTAGCATCATTGGTTTGGTTAATTAATCCGGGGTAATTTGTACAACACCGACGGGGATCTATATGCCCATATAGACCAGTTATCATCTCACACGTCACTTCTTTGTTTGCCGTGTGAATCCATTCCTGCGAACGTTATGGCCCATAGTATTTAAACCTCTACCAGATACAATTGGCCATGTTTATAGTAGAGTGTCCACCCCCTCCAATATTTGAGTGAGAGGCGCTGATGAAAAGACCAACAAACTAAAGGAACGGCGAGAGCGAAATAATTAAAGGTCCGTATATTTGCACCGAGTACAACTGTGACAAAAATTTACGAAAATGTCCCTAACGACATCGACTCATATAACGTACCTGTTCAGATCAGACCGCCCCCCCGCGCATAAAGACTGCACTGTCTAATACCAATCTGTCCAGTTTTAAAGTATTTTACGGCAGCATTCTGCCACAAGTATATCATAAATTATCACATTATGACTTGCGCGGTTAATTGATACACCGTAGTTCAAATTGCATGCCACCACCAACCCACGCCCTGTAAAAAAAACAATAAACTAACAATGTTGCAGTCATGTTGCAAGAATCAGAAATAAAATGTTTAAAAAATTACAACTTTATATGTTACTAAGTTTACAACATAAGATGATTTGTGTGCCGCTGGGTGTTTTATATTGCGTTATTTTGGCAGATCTTGTTTTGAATCTTTTACCGATATCATGAACCTGTAACAGGCCTACTGTATTAAACGTATACGCTCTTTACACACATGCATGTTTAAAGTCCCCCCCACCCCCCCCCGATTTTAAAAACTTTTCATGTCGGGGCCTGCAAACGTGAACAAAAATTTACGAAAAAATGTCCCTTTAACGACATCGACTCCTTTTAAAGAGACATGAGGAGATTGTCCAGAAAGAAGCGCCCCCAAGTTTTTTCGGAACCTGCCCGTTTTTTGCATATTTGGAATGCGTACCAATGTATAGATCACGGTAGGCCTGAAATGATAAGCCGAATACCGCCGTCTTTATGTAGTAAGATGATGATTTAGTAGTTTCCTGTCGTGCACGACAGAAATCAAAGCACGATTTCTCTGGGAACAATTACAAAGCACGCCAGTTCAAAACAAGGTTTGCAGTTTTCTTATGCACCTGTTTTGTCCAATAAAACATTTGAAACGTCTCTAGGTGGTCTCCGACCGATTCCGTGAAATTTGAGGGAAATTTGGTATCTAAAAAAAATCTCCTCCTGTCATGTCACTTTAGAATGCTTTGCTTTAACGTACCTATTCAGATCAGACTGCCCCCCCCCCCTCGCTAAAGACTGCCTGTCAAACCACCTTGGTTTAAAACAATACCATCAGTTTATACAGTTAGAATTTCCTGCACAAATATTATCGTAAAATACGCCCACTCTATGAATTTGCGCGATTTTATTGATACAAAACCCGCCGGTATTTTTTAACAAAAATTGCAAAACAATAAACTACAATTTGGCAGTCATGTTGCAAGAATCATAAATAAAATGTTTAAAATTACAACTTTGTACTGAGTTTTACAACATAAATATGATTTGGAAATAGTTCCATATGTACCCACACTTGATTTTTTGACAGGAAACAAATGTCCTTTTTACATATGGCGCTAACACTTAACAACTAGGCCTAACCCTAAGCCCCCCCCAAAAAATGCTTTGTTAGCTTTTAGAACTTCCAAGAAGGGGATACATATGGGAGCTCTATGGCCGATGATTTTTTTTTTTGCGCCCACTGTGTTTTATTATCTGTTGTTTGTCTTTAATTTGCGGATCTTTTTGAGTAAACATAATGACCAATTGAAGCTTGGCCCCTTTCACACGATACATGAACCGTAACAGGCCTATGTATTTACTGTACTAGCTTTTACATCATGTGTTAAATTGACAGTAGGGGAAGATGTTTTTTTTGACACGAATTTCCTCCCTCAAATTTCCTAGGATCGGTTGTAAGACCACCTAACGAGAAACGTTCAAGTTTTAATTGGACAAACAGGTGCAAAGAAAACCGCAACTTGTTTTGAACTTCCTGCTATCGTAATTGACCCCATAGAACACCGTGCTTTGACTGTCGTTTTGGCACTACAGCCAGTACCAAATCATCATCGTATTACATAAAGACGGTATGTATTCTGCTTATTCACTGTCAGTGTAATCTAATACATTGGAAGCATTCCAAATATGTACAACACTGGGGTTCAAGAAACATTGGGGCGCTTCTTTCTGTAAATCTACTCATGTTCTGCTTTAAAGTCCCATCCGCTCCCATCCCCCTCCCCCGATTTTAAAACTTATTTCATGGCATTGCCTCAGGCCTTTTGGTTACTGGATCGCTGTGTTTTTTATTTTCTCAAGGACTTATATTTTTCACATATTGACACAAAGAAATTGAATTTGCGTACCAACAGGCCGGTCATGTTGCTGTCGTTATTGTGTAATTAAGTCACCATGTACTGAGTAAACCTGGTACTCATCACCATATCGCTTCGCAGATAGCGCCTATTTAGAACCTGACGGTTATGTACAAAAAAAGGTATAGGTCACCAGCGAACAGTTAGCTTCGCATGTTTTTCGCAACATGAAATGTTGCAAATGACTACCTGAGTTCTGGCATAATCTTAACACGGTTGAAAGTCATTTTTAAACATTTGTTTAGATAAATTGATCATATTAAGATTGTACTTTATCGGTATTATTTATATTGACGATCGGCCTACTTGTGGGCATCTACAGCTTCCGTTTAGGCCTGTATGTGACATCAACTTTTGACCATCCCACTAAGGAAAACCAATCTCTGGCAATCGCCTCAATGGCTATCATCTCTAACAACTGACGTCCATCCTCCAAGTCTCCAACCACCACGTCAATACCCTCAGTCATTACCCCAAACCACCACAAACCACACAAAAAAATACCCAATCTCGTGGTCCAAAAACCCCCCATACCGCGGTCTCCAAAATGCGATATATAAACACATCAATTAAGATTTTGTCATTATTTACACAAAACCCAATTTCCACATCTTACTCACATTTACTGCAACAAATCACTACATCACCAACAGCACTCACGTGGGGTATCGGCCGGGAACGTGGATAGCACAAAACCAACCGCCTGCTCGACCCTCATGCACGCTTCCCACAAACCACAGCAAAAATAAACCCCATATACCGCTGCCAAAACCCACACCGCGGTCCAAAATGCTAATTACTACACATCAATTAAACGTTTTGTCTTTATTTACACGCAATCTCTCGCCATCCCAATCACATTTTGCGAGCGAACCGATCACAGTCCATAACCAACAGCACTCGCGAAGGGTTAGGCCTGGGAACGGGGTAACATCCCCAAATGTCGGATCGCATGGAGATCGGGCTTCGCAGTTTAGCGCACGCCCGTGCCCCGTACGTCTATAGTATTATAAGATGCTCTCAGCGGAAACCCCTCGTGCATATAAAAAAGCTGTTATATGCAAAATCCTATGAACCCTAAATAATTCAAACTCAGATTTAACGCAATAATGCGTAAAATATGTCCCCGTTGAATTTTGCGATCACTAACAGGCAAAAATGCAATAATGTATGTTCTATACATATGAACCCCACCCGTCGCCCTCCACCTGATAACCCCCCCCAGCCTCCCGTATCCCCTCCCCGACACCGCCTGTCCATCCCCTCCGAGATACCCAACCTCACCCCTCCACCGTAATTCCCAACCATACCCCTCTGCCTATACACCCCACACCCCCCTTTCCCCCGCCACGCCCGCCCCCCACACCGGTCCCTTACCCCCACCACCTTCCCACCTCCCTACACTCCTCTCCTATACCTTCCCCCCCCCCCTTCCTCCTATACCGCCCCGACCCCCCCCCGGTCGCTCCGCCAATCCCCCACACCCCACCTTGCATACCTTTGTACTGTCAGCAATACAGCAATTGTGCATATTTAATTAGGTCAATTGCAAATCAAGCTTACCCCTTAATTGGCCCACAAGCACTTTGAGACACATTACGATTTAACACAAAAGATGTATGGGCAGAGTGGTCTTTCACAATAGCGAAGGAAATTTTCGTACATCAAATGTACCTTTAAAATACACAACAGCAGAGATTAGGCATATTTAATTAGGTCATTTGCATACCTGCGCCGCATGTACCAACACTTTCAAATGCAAAGATGTGCAACCATTATAAGGCTTTCTCATGCAGTGAAGGAATTTGCATACTCGACTGCACTGTTTCAAATACAACGCGATTATGGAGATTTTTTGCATTCAATTCGCTCTTTGCTATGTAATTTGCCCCAGTGGCGTACCGACCGGGGGGGGCCTGGGGGTGGGGGCAAGTTGCCGCCCCCTCTGGCTCGAAAAGCGGGACGATATGGGCCAAAGTGCATTTTATCCCTCTTTTTTGGGAATTTTAAAACCATTTCAGCCCCAAATTTTGACAAAATTTAAGTAAATCACACTTTTCGCCGCGCTAAAAGCCGCGCGGCATTTTGTCAAGTTCACACTTTATTGGAGCAACTCACCGGGACGATATACGAATTTTGGGCCGGACACTTGGACATTTCCACCCTCTGGATCGACTGCCCCAATCGGTACGCCACTGAATTTGCCCAAAATACGATCAAATCTATCATGTTGAGACCTCTTCCACCCGCTTTCCTTCCACCCACGTAGTTTCAAGGGTCATTTCTCACGCCTTACAGAACTCCATATAACTTGTATACAAGTCTTGTTGTGGGAACATTTGCGTAAATTATGCAAATTAATTAGCAAATTTTACGCCCCAAATCTAATGGTCGCGAACTCATCACCTGCCTTCTTTCCAACAAGTTACAGCATCGAAGCCATTATGGAACTCCAGATAATCTACACAATATGCCAAATGTTGACATTTGTCTGTGCAATATTTGACACTTTTTCCCTTGACCTTTTTTCCCTAAAACCCCTGACACCCAGGGGAGGAACCTGGGGGAATGAATTTCATGAGTATACTTTGTTCATCACCTACATGGCCAATGAATTAGTCGACTTTGTTTATCCGCGCATGAAGTAATTCTTTTTACATGCGCGCCTCCACCACAAGCGTGCACGTGTCGTACATCTCCGCACTGCAATTTGCTGCGGTATTGTTGCTTGCAGGTTGCGTCCTAGTAATATCAATTCACAGTGTTAAGAGTCCTGACGCAATTGGTGATGACAAAGTGTAGTAATGGGGGTTTCCCCTCCTACAATTACCCAATTATTGCTACTCTGAGCTTCAAAAAAAAAGTTATGCCACATGTTCCATGGGTTAACATTTTTTATCACGGACATACCGGATGACAAGAAGTAAGGGAAGAAAGGTAGAAGGATGGAGAAGAAAATTTGCGCAGTTTGTTGTTCACTGCTCACACCATCCGTTAACCCCCCCCTCCAGCTTTTGATGCATTGGTGAAAAGTTTGGATCACCCCACAACCTGCTTGCTTTCTCTATGCTGGGGAAAAATTGAAAGGTCCGCTCTGCAAACCGGGTCAAACTGACACGCACCAGGAAAATTATGAGGCCCTGAATCAACCTTTTACATTCTGATCAATATTGGAAGCCGCAAAATCACTACATTGTGCAACAACCAAAATGAAATGCATATCCAACGAAATGTGGTGACTACAACATATTAATACAGTTTTTTATATTCGGTTCTATGATACACGCAGATTTTTTCTTATTCAATCTGTTGGACTTTGTTGTATGAATAATGGAAAATAATGGGCATTTAACAAGGTTTCATGGGAGAACCAATCAACTTGACTTTGCCTGGATTTGCCATTTTGGTATTTGTGTAGCCGTACATGTATTATTTGATTGCTCCTTAGGATTTTGGAAGTACATGTTCCCTTCAATTTGTCTCAGTTTGATAATCTGTTTGTTTTAGCTTTGGATCCGAATATACAATTGTGGTATTCAGGCAATTTGAAAAGGTTTTGATGTTTGGACGAAAGAAGCCCTTAATATACAAAATATGAGATCCACTTTACAATTTTAAGAAAAGGCTTCAGTTAATGGCTAAATCAGAATAGGTTGTCACTGCTGTGGGATCATTTCATAATCATACAATGCCTGCTGTTTCAAAACCACTGTTGGAGGCTGCTGGCGTTCGGTTTTGATTGGACGAAAGGACGAGATTGTATTAGCGCGATGTAAAATTGGTCCATTCATACTTATATGACCCAAAGTTATTTCCTTAGAGTGTGAGCCAGTCAGCCTCGGTGTATTCCTTGTGATTGTGCTCTTTCTGCGAAACATGTACTACTTGAGTGTGTGATTATGCAGTCTTATTCGTGAGAAATATATGCGTCCCAGATTTGAAAACATATTTCAAGATATAGGCCTCTTCAGGTGGATAATTTTCTGAGGAGCTGATTTGTTTTAAATATTGTTACCATTTTTAAAATGTTGTGACTAAAATTTATTTTGGTAAACTGTTAATTTGAAAGGTTTTGCTGTTTTTAATAATACTCTTAATGACAACGATATAACCCAATTGTGTTGAGTTGTTGTTTAACTTTAAGGGTGGTTCCCATGTGTAGCTCAAAAGTTACTATTATAAAGATCATTTTTCCCACTATGTTGTCACATCTTAACAATTTAAACCCAAAAGAATGGGTCTTCATTTTACATTTCCACAGGCCTTTTTCCGCTCTGAGATGTCAAAAAATCACAAATACAGGTTTTCATATTTTTACGTTTGATTTTTTTTATTTTTTTTATTTTTTTTATTTTTTTTCATTTTTCTCAGATTATGAAAGAAGGTGTGCTCTTTCATAAATTTTTTCTTTCTGTGCGTGGCTGGTATCATAGAAATACTTAAAACTCAAGATAATGGCCATTTTTCCCAAAAATGTGTTAAAAATCATAATTGTTAGATGTGACAACTATTGGAAAAATGATCTTTAGATCCTATTTAGTTAACTCTTGATCTACACATGGGAACCATACCTTATAACTCACTCACTTAGGATTTTCACTTTGATTAGGTTAGGCCGCCATTGTCTGCTTGAATGGCCTTAAAATCTAAAAAAATTGGTTTTTGTTGATGACAAAATATATCCTTGCCAGATGTTTAGAGCTCTTAAAGTGTGTTCACTATTAGATAAAACCTGCACCCCTTTGATATGAGTACACGATATAACACTAAAAGGACTAGAATGCCAAGGTTATAACCCTAGAGTAAATATACTATAGTAGCTATATTGATTTATGGAACTTGGATCATCTCTTTTTACCACAATGGCTAGAATATGGTAAAAAAATAGGGACCCGTTCCCCTAAAAAAACTGAGCCGGGTATAGAAAAAACATTTACAGACCCTCACCAAAACGTTATTGTTCATATTTAGTTGAATGTTTTTGTTTCTATATTCTTTCTTTCAAGCTTTCAGGGTGAACAATGAAATCTGACCTTCTATCTCACCGCACACGAACCGCCCGACTGTGACTTCAATACCCATGAAATCTGCTGCGTATCGAAACACTGTCATCAATTTCATAACACAATGGAAAAGCTCGCTTAATGCACTTACTGCAACAAGTGCTTTTCCTACCCAATTGAAAGACAAAGATTCCTGAGAGGAGCACACAGGAGAAAAACTTTATCATGTCATACTGTGATGAAAATTTTCCATACATTCATCCCAAGAATGATCATAAACTCAACACTACATGGGAAACCTCACAAATGTCACTATTGTGAGAAGTTTAATCTTAGCTAGGGACAAACTATATATGAAATGACATAGACATGAAGAAAAGCCTCACAAATGTCAAATATGGTGAGAAAGGTTCATCACTGCTAGGGACAAAACTAGACATACTGACACATACAGGAGAAAAGCCCTCACATAGCAATATTGTGAAAAAGGTTCACCACGGGGTAAATGGTAAAGACAACCGGTCCCAAGACAGCATAAACCTGAAATGACACATACATGGAGATAAACCTCACCAATGTCCCATATTTTAAAAAGGTTTCATCCATTAGCTAGGAGGTACAAAAGTAGGCATTTAAAATGGACACAGACAGGACGAAAAAAGGCCTCAACAAATTCAATATTGGTGATAAAAGGTTTCAGCCAAGCTGGTAACAACCAAAGGCATGAAAAGGCACATACTCTCTGAGAGCCGCCTCACAATGTCAATTTGTGGAAAGAAGTTCACCACAACTGGTGCCACAAGGCAACACATGAAATGACCATTACTGGAGAGAAACTCAACAAATGTCAATATAGTGAGAAAAGTTTCAGATGCTAACGACAAAACAAACCATGAAAGGACACATACAGGAGAAAAGCTACAAATGGTCAGTATTGTGAGAAAAGTTTCAGCAGAGGTGGTCATAAACGTATGCAGTGCAATGAACACATCGAGAAAAGCCTCACAAATGTAAATATTGTGAAAAATGTTCAGCCAAGCTTATGGCAAACTCACATGAAATGACACATACTGGTGAGAAAGCCTTTACAAAATGTCAATAATGGTGGAGAAGTTTCATCACAACTGGTAACAAACATTACCATGAAATGACCCATACTGTAGAGAAGTCCTCCCAAATGTCAATATTGTGAAAAGAGGGTTTCATCCATTGCAACGTAGGCAAAACTAGACATGAATACACACACAGGAGAAAAACCTTACAAAATACGCAGAATATTGTGAGAAAGGTTTCAGCCAAGTTGGTACACATATCGGCATGAAAGGGTACATACTGGAGAGAAGCCTCACAAATGCATAAATAGTGTGAAGAAAAGGTTTCCTCACTGCTAAGAAGCAACTACACAATGAAATGAACACATACAAGAGAAAAACCTCCCCAAATGTCAATATTGGTGAGAAAAGTTTGACATCTGGCTAAGACAAAACAAAACCCATTAAGGACACATACCTAGAAAAGCCTTACAAATGTATGTCCAGTATTGTAAGAAAAGTTTCAGCCAAGGTGGTCTAACGTATGCATGAAATGAACATTCAGGAAAAAGCTCACAAAATGTAACTCTTGTGGAGAAAAGGTTCATCCAGCTTTATCAAACAGAACCCCATACATGACCCATAACTGGTGAGAAGCCTCACAAATGTCAATATTGTGAAAAAGTTTCATCACAACTAGTAACAAACATTACCATTAAAATGACCCATACTGAAGAGAAGCCTCACAAATGTGTCAAATATTGTGAGCAAGGTTCATCATTGCATAAGTTGGGAACCAAAACATAATCATGAACTGACACATACAGGATAAAAGCCTCACAAATGCAAATTGGTGAGAAATTTTCACAGCCACGTTGGTAACAAATATAGGCATGAAAAGGCATCATACTGGAGATCATAAGCCTCAAATGCCAATATTGTGAGAACAGTTTTTATAGCTACTCAAGACAAACTTAGACATGAAATTACGCATACAAGGCGAAAAGCCTCACAAATGTCATGGTGAGAAAAATTTCATCCAAGCTTTTCACAAAATTAAAAAACTAAAAAATTAAAAAAAAAAAAAAAAAAAAAAAAAACAAATCAATATTTTTGAGAAAAGTGTTCATTCATGCCTGGCAACAAACACAGGTGTGAAACGCACCTACCGGAGAAAGGAAGTCCAAAATATGAATTAAATTATTGAGGGCCATTGTTATATTGTTTCCTCAGAGTTGATAAGATTTAAACTTGAGTATTTTTTCAAAATGCGTACGCCAAAAATACTTACCTACCCGCATCCATTCACAATCAATCTTGATCATCTATAGTGGTGTGTATCAATTAGCCTTTTGATGGTTATTTTTCATCATTTATATCTTCAAAAAGGAAGAAATACAAACGGAAATCGAAGGAAAGTTGCTGGGCAAGCCTTTACCTAAACTTTGTGC
>JAMKCH010084003.1:0-12539 GCA_023653785.1 Ophioderma brevispina
ATCTACCCAAAATGCCCACTCAATTACACAAGTACATACACTATGTATGTGGGGTTCTAGTACTGTACAGCACCAATGAACTGACGTAACATACTCAAGTAAGAGTAACGTTTGAACTGAGCCCTCTGTAGATGAGATTACATTGCATAACAGGTGAAATGCTTGGCACTCTGTCAATGTGATTCACTTGGATGTTATTGATAATATCCTATGTAGTGTCGTAGAAGGGGCGGGGTTAACCTCTTCTGGGTTAATCATGTTTAGTTTAGTTAGTTGACAGGCAAACATGTGTAAACAGTGTTTCTAGCCACCTCTGGAAAAGAAAAAAAGATAGTTCACTCGGCATGTTTGATGATTTATCAGGTTATGGTACAAAAAAAGGAAACAAATTGACAAGTCAAGGCTACCAACAATTGCTTTTAACCTTGTTTTACAATTTTATGTCATATTTCAATTAGATTTTGGCAGAAAGTATTTGCAATTTTGTGCCCTATGGATTTTGCATAAGTTTGTAGGAAGAATGATGAACTTGAATAAAATTTAAGATTTCAGTGTTCCAAGGCCATTGCTTGGAAGGCTTCTAGTATGAACCTGAAATGTAAGGGGTAAAAAGGTGAAGGTAAAGGGGACGGACCTGTGTATACAGGAGTGCCCATCTCTTTTGAAGTGATTGGGTCAGACTCCATATGATGTTGCTGTAGGGGGATTGCTACACCACCTCAACAGGGAGTCTGTTACCTTCCCAACATTTAATAATGTGGTACCCATTTGGGCCATTCTTCGGGAAGTCACATACATGACCAAACTTCATTTGCTGCCCCCCCCCATGATTAAACAACCAATCTATCGAAAGTGGAAACATTATTTTTGTTAAGATTTGGACAACACCTAACCAAAAATGTTTCCACTTTCGCTAGATTGTTTGTTGTGCCATGGGGTGGGGGGAAATGAAGTTCGGTCATGTGTGTGACTTCCCGAAGAATGGCCCATTTACACACCAGGACAGAGCGGAGTAATTGCGGTAAAGTGCCTTACTCGGGGGCGTAACTCATTGGCCACAACAGGGCTTGAACTCACAAACTTTGGCATTAGGCCACGATGCCAAAGCAAAAGAGATGCTCGGATAAGGACCAAGGTGGCGCACCCCTGGGAAGTACATAATTCTTCCGAAATAATTTTCATAAAATTATAGAAATCAGTTCTACGTGTGTTCTCACGTCTAGTATGAGCACATTCTCGAAAAAATGAATTAAATGTCATCTCAATTTATGCCCTGAATATCAGTGACTACGGGATGTACACCATGATTCATTGACTTCAGCAAATAATGGGGGCTGTTGATAAATAAATCCACTCGGTATGTAGAAGACCAAACACTTCACAGATTCCTTTTTCATCTGGAACTGCAGAGCCATTGTTATTATTCATGCAACTGAAAAGATTGCAGGTGTTATACCATCACCCCGATTTAGATTAAGCGATTTTTCATGACGTGGAATGCAAATTACCTGTCCTCTTTCACAAATAAATAAGGTCAGAGGTTCTACTGTGTGTTCAATTTTCTTTGACCCTATATTTCATCCTTTATTTGAAAGGGAAACAAAGGTGAACAAAAGCTCATGAGCAGTGGCGTAACAGGCGGGGGGCAGGGGGGGCAGGTTGCCCCCCTGACGACTTTGGCCGGGAAAATTTTTGCAAAAATCATGCTAAATCAGCCGTTTTTGAGCCCTATGACCGGGAAAAATTGGCCTTTTGACCCCCCCTGAGAGGGAAAATTTCACAAGACTGGGAAATTTGCCCCCTCAGAGCGGGTAGGCCCGTTACGCCACTGCTCATGAGAAAAAAAATTGTTTGGCAAATTGACCTAACATCTTTGTGCAGAACCAAACCCATAACTTCCCGCGTAACCCAATCTCTATGCAATTTATTGCGTTCATAGCAAAAATCGAAAATCATTCACCTATATGAAATGCAGGTGAACCGGTGCCGAACAAACTTTTAATTGAATAGAAAAGAGGTCCTATATCAATATGATTAAGTTATGGGTGTTGGTTCTGCACCACATACTTGTTAGGGGTGTGTCACCTTTGTAAAATGAGGACCTTTGTAAATGCTATGAGATCTGCCCGCTAGCCTACGTGTGGGTCAGGCGGATGCAATTAAGTAGACCTGTTAAAGATCTTTAAAAAGTTACATTGGCATAATATAACATAACCTAATAAATACTGATCCTAATTTTGGACTTGAATTTTTTTTCTCTCTGGTAATTTTTTCTGGCTTTACCAATGAGGGATGTGGATGTTGCTCTGGAGTAAATGTCCTTTGTATGTCTAACTACAAGGCAGTTGGGGATATTACAAGTTTAATTTGCTGTATTTTTTGATAATTTATTCAATTCATGCTAAAGTGCAAAATTGCTGTATTTACTTCCATTACATGCCCCGGGACGATGCATTTTCCAAAATGGGGACGATTATTAGGAAACAGTTTATCACCTTATAAACATGTTGTGAGGTGATCTGTCTTGGTGTCGGATGTGGGAATAAAGTTAATTTCATCTCCTTGATGCCTACCAATATTGTCGCTATTGTCACGTTGTTTTTTTTTTAGTTGGTTTACCGCCTGTTTCTCAATTATGGTTCCCAATGTCTTATGAACATATGATTGGAGGGGGGGTGTATTAGAGTAGGGGGCGTGTAATGGGTAGGTAAATAGCAAGGTATGCAGGAAATGTAAATGAACAATTGAATGTTAAGCCAGTGGGCTCTGATAAACTTTTGGTGTTTGTAATGTTAAACTGCCAACTACCTTTTTTGGGGGGGGGGGCACATAATTTTCTCTTTATCGACTTATCCCGACTCGACTTAATCGTGGTAGCAGAGGTGCACATGAAAAAAGTGAAAACTCATGTGATGTGATGCATGTACTCTGATCCATAACAGAAGTAACACTATCTTAATGGGAATACTTCTTTCCCACTCCACCAACAGTGATGGACATTTCCAGAGGCAAGCGCCCTCAATTTTTTGAACCTGGTTTTTTGTGTGCCTATTGTGAAGGCTTACCCATATGCCATCTTTACGTAATAAGCTAGTTTAGTATTTTCTGTTGTGCAGACAGAAATTTAAAGCATGGTTCTATAGGTCCGAATTACGATAGCAGGCATAAGTTCCCTTTGTTACTTTTGTACCAGAATAAACCTTTGAATTATTCACGGTAGGTGTTCTACAACGTTAACAAATGCAAATTGAGAGGAAATTTGATCCTCAACTTAATGTCCTGTCCCTGTAGGTGCGTGTAAGGATAACCTTTGGGACCCCCTGGTTTACCGGACGTAGTAATCGATTTTAAATATTTCAGTAAATGGCTGTAATTTCTATGGTCGTCCTGAAATTTGAGCCCTCATATACATGTATTCCTCAACTATACAAAAAAAAATGCTGTTTAATGGGTAAGTCCATCAATATTAGCCCAGTATTGAATAGGGATTTGCAATGTGCATAGTGCTTCTACATCAAAACTGCAAATTTGTTTCCTGCGGTACTTGAGGGGTGTATGTGCAAGTGGCCAGACTGTCTCATATCAAGTTAGAGGGGAAACACAAACATAATTGGGAAAACAAGCAATTTAGAGGGGAACAAATTTCTCAGATGTGCACTTATAATGGTTGTAGAACAATGTCTAACAGAACGTATCGAGGTTATTGGAACACAAAAAACGAGTCTGCCTGTTCTAATGGGCCGTATAAAGAAGATACCAATTTTTCAAGATATCTGGGGTCATTCCAAGGGTCAAATCACTGCAATTGGGTGAAATGTCATGAAACCTGGGGTATAGGACTCTCCGCACTTGTTGCAGCACCCATCTGCTAGAATTCGGATTCCAATATCTGGGCGTGTCTTTGACCTTTTGCGAGACTTTGCCACCACGCATTAGCATGGATCTGTTATTGTAATACAGTATTTAGTAGTTTGCTTTTGACCTCTAGTTCCTGATGGTGGTAATAATCATCTATCCAGAGAATTTTGGTTTGGGGAAATACTAAATAGGACCCTATTACGGTTATGACTGTCCTCTTCCGGCAAACCACAGGTTCATGCTTTTAAATTAAAGTTTGGGTTCATTGCCTGCACAGATGCTGGGAAGTGGATCTATCTTGTGAGTGCAACAAAGTTGTAGTGGCAATAAGCTGCATTTGTCAGAAATTCCCATAAAAAAAACTATATACCAAGTCTTTGGTCAAGGCTCCTGGAATGGTTCTTCAGGCTACACCAATCACCTGAACTATTTCAAGAGCTGCAATGACTCAAGATAAATTTCTAGCCACTAACTCAAGAGATAATTTGAGTCATCCTGATACATGGCAGCTATTGCGCTTACGGACCTGGTGTATTCACACAACTGACAGCAGATGCCTATGTAGCTATTACCCTGTTCAGTGTAAGGGGGAAATGACCCCATTCTTTTGTCACTTAAATATTCTAGCATTTTGTCAGAAAAGAGATGTCCAAGTTGTGCCAAAAATACACTATAGCTACTATAGTTATATTTACCCTATGATTGTATTTGATCGGTCTTATCTAGTATCGTATTAATGGGACGAAAAACGACAGCGCCGATAATTGGAAGTACCATAGGAAAGGAATAGAGAAGCGTAAGATCACTCATTAACTTCAGGGAAGCATAAGTGAGGTAGATGGGGGTGGGGGAGGAGTCGGGGATGCTGATAAGTCTAAAGAACGTAGGAGGTCAGACGATATCAACTTCTCTTCACCTCATTCACACTGCCAAACTTTCGCCCGTCGGCATCTTTACTTTCTCTCTTTACTTCCTTAGACTCTCTTTTATCTTCAGCTATCTGTCTGCGCCCTCCCACCTTTCAACGCCGTTACATCGATTTTCCACCGACCCTGCTCTCTGCTCAATCTGTGTCTGCTTCCGCTCTTACTGCCCCCCCTTATTCCCTCGTTAGGTCGTTACCCAACATCCCCTAACCCCGACCGTCTCCCCCCCCTCCCCCCCTCTTAACTTTGCTTCTTCCACATTTCCTACTATCCCTCTTGTCCACACGCCCCCCCGTCCCTCCCCCCCCCCTTTTTGCACGTTGTCCTCCCCTTCCATCTGCAGCCACCCGCTCTAATCTCACAACGCACACTTTCGTTACTGTCCATCTTTCTCTTACATCCCTTATAACCCGCATCCTCCTCCTAGTTCTTTCTCCATTCAATCCTTCTTTCCGCCGTGCTTCTCTCCCCTTTACCCAACACTTTTATTCTTCTCTTCACTTCGTCCTATCCTTACTTTGGCCTCTAAAATCATTTTCCCCCGTATCCGCTTCCCTCTAACCCTACCTTCACTTGCTGTCCCACTTCACCCGCGACACCTGTTCGATGTTCTCTATTTCTCGACGCTGTTCCTAGTTCCTTGCCCCAGTCACCCCTTCCTTTCGCCTCCTCGTATTTTATCGGCCTTTTCTCCTCTATCTTGCCGCTTCCTTCGCTTGTTTCAGTTCTCCTTCTCCTTTATCTCTTTTATAGTAACTCTCTCCCACATTATCTTTTTTCCTTGAACCTCGTGTTTTTTTTATTGAGTTTTTTCATCTGCCCAACCCCCCTGATATCTCCCAGAATTCCCACCACCCTTCCTCATCCACCTCGACCCGTTTTCTAAGTTTCCCTTTCCCTTCTACAACAATACCCACACTTCTTCCCCTCCTGCTCCCTCCCCTCCCAGGTTCCACAAAGCCTGCAATCCTTCCCCACCCATCACTCGTGCTTTCCAAGCCTACCTTCCCTCTTCTTGTTTCCATTCAACAACTCTTCTGCTTTTTCCTTATCCTCATGTCCCCGTCTATCTTAGCGAGTTTTTATCGTCGAGCGTCTTATCCTCCTCAGCTTATTCATGTTGACGCCCTACATCGCTCCGTTTTTTCAACTTCTTTTTCCTCTCTTTTCCTTCCCTCCTTCTGAGTTCCTTTTTTTCTTCTTTCTTTTCCCCGTTTCTTCCTCTCTTTTGGTCTTATCTAGTGTTCTCAATGTTCTTTATTCAGGTTTAATATTTAGTAACTACATTATAGTTTTTTCCAGCTTGGATGCTAAGTCAGTCATTTGAGTTCTTTTCTTAATGAAATTATTTCTGCATTCAACTATCAATTTGTTTAAAGGTGCAATGAGCGATTTTATATAGATTAAGACACCTTAATAGATTCCCTACCCTTCATTGGCCAACAGAAATAACTAAAATGAAAGCAAAAGGTGATTTGTTATATGCTGGGGGGGTTCTCAGATGGTATTAGTGAAGAGCCCGGGAATGCCAAAAACATGTTGAAGTGCCTACTTTGGGGCCAAAATACAATGAAATTCTATGTTTCCCTCCTTTATATTTGCTAGAGCAAGTTGAGGGCCAGAAATTAATGGTTGGCGGCCGGATTTGGCCGCCTATTGAGAAACCCCTGGTATATGTTAGCTTCAATAGAAAGAAAACAGGCTGAATTTCCTATTGGTCCTATAACTAAGAAACGGAAACGTTCCTCAGCTTAATCCTTAGATGTGGAGATTTTTTATAAAAAAAGCTTTACACCCATGCAAAATAAAATTTTTTAAGGGATGCCTGTTATTTGAAATCTCTCTGCACCTTTAAAAACCTAAGGCTGTTTACTGGAATCTGAAAAGTAGTCTAACTTTAGACCGGGTTTAAAAAACCAGTTTAGTTCCTACTTGAGTGGACCTTTTCCTTTCAAAATACTATGAAAGTAAATGAATGGGTTTGAGAAAATACCCTAGGATTATTGGGCCGAAACGGACACATCCATGAGGAATGTTCTCATCCTTTACAGCACATTTTTGGAGTATGTTGAAAGGAAAAAAGGTCCACTAATGTAGGACGACCCTGGTCTAAAGTTAGAATCCCTTTAAGAACTTACCAGCCCTAAGAGTTAGTACTTTCCCTATAGTCAAACAGCTGCGCAAGTGAAAGTTAAATGCGCTGATATTTGGGAGTAAGAAAATGAATGCTAATCTCACAAATTTTTGTCTCTAAAATGGCGAGGTCAGTTATGGAGTTAAAAGGTGGGCGACCTGATCTTCAATCCCCGAATTAAAAGCTGCATCAAAATGGCTGATTTTGATTGATTTTGTATTAGGAATGTCATTTTTCTCATTTACCAAGCATGTGTGAAGTAGAGAAAATGCTCTTTGTTAACTTATAGCCTATTAGGAAAAGCAAAAACTAAGTGAAAAGGGAATATGAAGAGCCTATTCCTAAATCAAATGCTTGCAAAAACTATGGTAAAATTAAAGCGTGTTCTTTTGAAAATCCTGTATTTTACCGGTTTTTAAAAACTCTTACTGGGAAAGAGCAAGGAAAAGGTGGAAACGGTCAGTTACTATTGGGCGCTTGTGACCAGGTAATAATACCTAGCTACATGGCGAACAAACTCCAAATAAACTTTGCCGGCCAAAAAAGGTGTTACCCATGAGCAGCATTGTGGGTGACCTTTGAAACAAAAACTATGGATGGACCTGCGATAGTATAGGATTGATGTAGATTTTGAATTTTACAGTAAAATAATTACAGAGGCAAATGATAGGTTGGATGGGTTAAATGTTTGTGATTCAGAGAAGGTTCGAAGGTACATGGAGTTGTACAAGTGGCATGAGGCCAATGTACATAAGATCGGGGAGGCACCACTGGAATTTCTGGCCCCTCATCTCTCTAGTCTACGCGTCCACAAGTAGGGCCTATCGCGATCGTAATCACGTGGTAATTATCAATTGCGTGTCCTTGCCTGCATGAGCACTGTTGCGCAACGGCAGTGTTTCTATTGGCGTGTACCGTTAAATGCGCTATTTCCGTCCTCGAGAAGGAAATTTTGCCGGGTTGATTTAACAGTAAATAGTGAGGAGGTAGTTTTCTATTGAGCACATGTATCCCTTATCCTGTTCGTTTGCGTTAAAATGGTCCCCAATAGAAACAACGCCATATAGGACCTTTTTCCCCATTCACAAACTTGTAGATCCATGAGTGAAAACAGCAGGCAATATGTTTAGGGTTAAAAAATTTACACATGAATTCAGTTGAAGCAGTTTTAATAGTTTATATTAGCATGTTAAGTTAAAATTGTCACAAAAGCTAATGGAGGCATCCTGTTGTCTGCTGCAAGCCAGAACGGACATTATTGGGTGTGTCAATGGTCCATTGTGCCTGGCAACAACATTTTTAGCTTAGCACCCATTTTTACCCCATTAGCTCAAATAACTTCGTACTCGGTATGCGGTAACAAGCACTGGCCCAAACCTCATATGGAGTGTAAAATATTGACCTACATGACCCCAGAGAGGACATACATGCGAGTCAAAACAAACCCTACATCAGAAAGGATTTTTTCTTCAAAGTTTTAAACGGTATTTTGCTTCAATGTTGCTTTGGTGTACAAAGAGCATAAACCAGGCTATCAGAAGATTTGTATTTGGGGTCTTCGGACATTTGGGGTTCAGAAACAAATTATTGTCATTTTGCGGAGAGACCTTACAAAAATTCAGTTTGGCCGATTTTAGCCATTACAATGCGGAGAGACTCACACCGACGTATACCATAACACATTTAGCCAGAGACAATTCACAGTATGCCAATTTCAGCATGGTATGATTCTCTGATCGGACAAAAACATATCAGTTTGGAATAAAATGGTCTATTGTGTTAACTAATTATAAGTAAAATATCTTAATTAAAAAAAATAAATACCATTGTTCAATCATGAAAGAGTCAGTTCTTGAAAATCACTCCATATCAATGTATCATGGTCACTTGAACATAATGACTCTGTCAGAGGATTTTTGTTTTACATCTTAAGGGAATTATTTTGCAACAAATTACAGTGTACCTCAGCGTCCTCATTTAAATTGCAAGAAAGAAACTAAAGTTGAAGTTTCTGTAAATAAATCGGATTAAAACGTAAAATTCAATATCGCACTGCTGTTTTTTCAAGCCAGAATACAAAACTTTCTAGGGTTTAACTTTTGCTCCCAAGTTTCTGTTGTTAGGTTAAAACCATGAAATCTAGTGAACCAAAGGAAACTGTGGTCTTACACCAGGTCCTTGAATTATTATTTGGGAAAGGAATTCAACATTCTTTACTTAGCATTTTCTTTTGTAATTCTGCGATATTATGTTATAATCCTTCAATGCCTCTCCCAACTTCATTCGTTTAACAATAATGTGGTATTAAATGTTTGTACTGAACACTGCCTAAAGACCATGTTACCTCTCTGTAAGCGATGCATCTTTGTTGGCTCAAAAATCGGCCAAACAGGATTGTTAAGTCTCTCAGCAAAAAGGGGTCCTTCTTCCCTCCCCAAAGTCCAAGTGACACAAATAAACGTTTTCTGAAAGGCCGTGTTTATCTTCTTTGGAACCATAGCAAAACATGGAGCAAAAAACATTTTAACTATTTTAATATTTTGTATTCTGAATGTAGGTTTTTTTTTTGTAACTCACATGTAAAAACATGGTCTTTAACTGTCTCTTCCAATGGAAAACCAAATTTGGCTGATTGAAGTATGTTTTCCAACAATATGTACACACTGAACTTAGAGAATATGGTCTAAAGGATCAATCATTTTTAATCTATTGCTAAAGCACTGGGAAATTTCTCCTAACATGCATTGATATGGTGACCTTATCCGACAAAACACAAGATGACTATGTCCTGGTTAGACAATTTCATATTATGCATATGTCAAAGCAATCTTAGAAAGAATCAATATTGAGTATGTTTATGGGCAAAAACATCATCCCTCTTACAAGCTCGTACGAAAGTGTTCAGACGGGCGTTCTTCGGGAAGTCCCCACAAATAAACCAAACTTAATTGCCTCCAAATTTGGAGTGTTTTAAATGAAAACATTCCAAATCTAAAACTGATAATTACATTTGATACGTAAATCAGGAATATTTGGACCACTCGATCATTACAAACATGCACTCAGATTAATGAATCTGAACTTCTAACATGACATTTAATTTCCATGATTGTCAACATTAAAATACATACAAGGTGAGTCCAAAAAAAAAATGGCCTGATTGTGTCCGCATTTGGAAGTTTAAATATATAGATCTAACATATGTGGTATCTGCGGAGGCTTATTTCATTATCTTCATTTGACTGCAAAGATAATTTCCATGGTAAGTATAGGCTGAGCTACAGTCTTCGAAGCAAGAATCTGCAGTGAATAAAATAGCCTGATGTCTTTCTGGACACAGATTTCCTTCACTGAACGCCATTCATTTCAATGTGAATCCGTGGACAGAGCAGAAAACCGACTCTTGATTGAAACGACTGTAGCTCGGCCTAACCTAACCGATATGTGAATGACCTTTGCAGTAAATTAGAGATAATGAACCCAGCTTTCAGAATGATACCAAATATGTTAGATATATATACTTAAAAATTCAAATGGGACACAATCAGGGTTCAAGTTTTTTTGACTCGCCCTTAGGTTAAGTGGGAATGACCCCCTTTTGGAGGGATAAAAATAAATTTGCAAAAATTAAAGTGAGAGACAATAAATCCACTTAAAGATAAATCGTTATGAGAAATTCCTGGACCAACCACAATGACATTTGTTAAAATCACTTTAGAGATATGGCGAACATTCGTCTGGAAACACTGTTTTTTAAGTTTTCTTAATTTTAGAAAGGCTTTCTACTTTTATCAATTAGAAAGGAAGTGCTTGAATAATCACAAATACTTGTGGAAGTTGAGATCAAAACCTCATTTACTTTTTGAGATTATGATTTTAAAGTGGAAAAAAATTAAATATAGCAGCTTGAGGAAAACAATAAACTACATAAGAAATACCATAGGAAATTTCCATTTGCGAAGTAACATTTTCGACCATAACTTTTGAACGGAAACTCTGATTGACAGAAAGGTATTACTTTCCTCAACTTTAATTGCAATATTTATTTTTAGCCCTACAAAGGGGTAATTCCACCTTAAAAACTACACACTGGAGACTGCCTTTTAAGGTGCTGCACAGAAATGCTCCCCTTAATCACCACAAGAGAGTGAATTTGACCATTTTTATGCATCTTATCTTAAAATGGCTTTGGCAGGATAATTTAGTCTTCTTGTAAGCCTATAGGCATGTCTACAATCTCGGTCAAAAGTGTTGGAACACTTTTATTGGCCTACTTCAAAATTCCCCCCCCCCTCTCCCCCTGGACAATGTTGAATCCTAAAATTTTGTTCTTGCCACCCTACAAGAACCCAACATTGATTGGTGGGGATAGGGAGGGGTGCATGGATAGAGAATGCTCCAAGCCTCCCAACCCAAGTTGACATGATTTCCTATAATCTCTCTAAGAGAAATATGGCAAACAATCGGCGCAAAAAGAGCATCCATGTTCCAACACATTTCAACCGAGATTATAGTTCTTTGTCGCTCCCCTGCACATATATAAAAGGGTCAAAATAACATGGCGTTAAATGGGGAATCCAGCATAGCATAAATGCAGTTGTATTTGGATAATTAGCTTTTAATTATATAACTTGATTTAGTGCCTCAGAGAGAAAAATTTTAATAAGAATTGCAAGTAATCCCACATCAATATTTTTTTGTTTATAAACTAATAATTTGACAGTCAAATATGGTTTGCAACTATTGACTTGTTATTTGGCCCAATTTGAGTCATTTCTGGGGAAAATCCTTTTCCGAAAACTGTAAAAAACCAACATTTTACATTCAGGTTTGTGGACCATAAGAGCAAGAGTTCAAAATGTACCCCCTATGAACTTCTACATATAACAAATTAATTTTTATTTTTGGCCTTAACAATAATTTGTTTCCTGTAGAATTTTAAGGGGAGGTGTATATGGAACTCTTTCCCTACATACAGCTGAGGTGTAAACAGAAGTCCTAAGTATACAAATGAGGTATTACAATTGATTGTCATGCGCTGTATGATGTAGAGTAGCGCTTGACGGAATTAATGGCAATACCTTATTGGCATACTTGGGACTACTATATGAAATGTCTTCCAGCATCTGTCAGATCAAGGTTTATAGAAAACAAAACAATAAAATCAGTGGTATGTAAGTTATCAACCATGTGCTTTTCAAAACCTGTCTGAGTATAAGGGATTATTTCTGGAAGGAATATTCACATAATATAAACAAACATCCACATTTTTTCCTTTAATTAATGGCTTCAAAATTGTCTTCCTGCCAGGCATCCCCTTTAAATTAGTATGAGCTTATCCTCTTGCAATGTTAGGGCTGGATATCCTAAATTTTATTTTGGTAGTCATCTACCTACATATTCACAGCCAGCATATATACAGTTATATTGCACTTAAAAGTTCATTGCTCAGGTCAATGTACATAACAATTTATAAACACACTACACTGAATACAAAATGTAAAGGTTAATTACTGTACTCTGGCTCATAATTTCTTGGACATTTTAGAATGTACACCCGCTTCCCGCCAAAACGGCGCACCATTGTGGTGCACGTGGACGCAGTACACGTAATGATCAAC
>JAMKCH010084004.1:0-10057 GCA_023653785.1 Ophioderma brevispina
TTCGAGAATAATCACGCGATTTGCGGCGGTTCTGATTGGCTATTAGTTCACTCCGAAAAAGAGCGTTTTCTCACTCTTTTAGAGCTAAAAGCTGTTCGATAAGAGTTCAGAGTGGGCTTCACTCCGAAGAAGAGTGGCATTTTGAGCCACTCGGTAACAGAGTGAGCTCGGTTAACCCTCGAGTTAAGGTGTCTCGCTGCATTTCTCACTCTTTTAGAGCTAAAAGCCACTCGATTAGAGTTCATTTAAAATCACTCCGAAACTCAGAGTGATTTTTCGCTCTTTCTTTTAAGAGAGTACCATTACATGTATGTACCAATAGTCTGCAGGGCCAATTCATAAAGATTTTATTGTTGAACTGGTAATTGTTAGTAAGTAATCCATGATTGCATTGTAGCATACCAGTATATTAAATACCATAAATCTTATTTCTAATAATAAACTTTTCACCTGAATCTGATAACGCAAATTTGTTCCGGCCTAATTTTATGTTTGATTGTCAAGAAAACGGTTGGTTAATGAATAAGTGAATTGTGTATATTTGATGTATAACAAAGTTCTTTACCAATTTCAAGTTCTTGTTTGTCTAATCTAGGCATGTAACACAGGTGTGTGTATTGGGTTTCTCTGCTCCAATACTCCTGGATACTCCTGGGTATTGTGGTATTTCAAGAGATTTATTTGCCGAGTCTGGGTGCTGAATTGGTATTAGTGTGTATGACAGGAAAATTGGTGTCATGACACAACAATGTGAGGTACACCCAGTGTTATCTTGAAATTTGTGATGAAGGGGTGATATTTTTTGAGATACACATATGTGATGCGATCAAGCAAAATGAGTCTGAAGTCGGTCAGATTCAATTTTTACTTTTTCATGTACCTGTATGCATCATTTAAAAAGCTACATTTTGCTGAAATCCCCATTGAAATTGACCAATTACTTCCAAAGATATGATCAGTTGAAGGGTGGCCAAAACAATAGGAAACAAAAGACATTTTTTCCTTTGTTTGGCTATATCTCAAAATCAATATTTGTGACTCATTTTGCTTGATCACATCACATATGTTGCTGTCCTCATGTGGGGATCATATCAGATAGGAATGCTGAACTGAGAGGATAGGTTTGGGGTGTTAAAATGAGTGAGCACCTATGACTTGCCAGTCATAGGTGCAACATTTGAGCCCTCATTTGTTGATGAGGTCAAAGGTTACAATGCCAAGGTCAAATGTCATGTGAGGTCAAGTTGCAAGATAGGCTGAAAAATGTAAAATTGACTTTCAATTGAAAAATTCAAGTCCATTATTGGAACCCAACTTGAGTCATAGATGCAACATTGGATCCCTCATTTGTTGATACAGTCAAAGGCCACATGCCAAGGTCAAAGGCCATTATGAGGCCTATCATTACAAACCGCTATGGCAGGCGACACATGCAGTCCGAGGACTGGTGTATTTTTTAAACATTTTATCACCGAAAAGTGGACTTTCTTGTCAAAATTTTTCTAAATCTTGGACCTTATCATAAAATTCAGCAAAAAGTGGACCTTCTGCCCATTTTGTGGAATTTCAAAATCTATGAGTCAGCCTTTAATTCAGAACTGTAAACAATTTTGTCTGGTACTTCCATACCACCATACCATCTGTTATCTGGTGATAAAGACACCTATTTTTGTGTCAACAATGCTTATTTTTGTAGTGCAACAGCACCATCCTCTCTGTGTTTATCTTATAAGCACAGGGGATTTATCAAGGGAATCTAAAATGTGTGCATCTATTGTACACCAATGATAGAGGAACAATATTAAATGTCACTAGGAATACAAACAGGACCCTGCCTCATCAGTGGTGTCTCAGTAATCATAATAATATTAGTAACCAATTTTCATTAATGTTTACTTAGGCCTGAGTGGATTGAGATGAGGTCAGAGCAGAGGGTGTATTGAGTCAATCCCACAATGCACCAGTTTTGGGAAATTTCACCTCAATAGAGTCATGTGATCCCATAAAAGTCCTATTCTTAACACATAAAAACCCTGACTTTAACACTCATTTTAGCCCAAAAGTGTTAGGAATTTAGCAATGATTACAAAATATCTTTTGTTCTGAACCTTTGGAACACTTTTGTCCCTAAGTACAGACATGTGTGTTTTTCAGTACAATAAGAGGCCAATTGCTATTCAAATCATTGACTGATCAAACAACCCTCTTAGGCCGAGTAACTCATAACAAAACCTCTCTGTCCTTCAAATCAGTTCTTTACACTTCCCTGAAGGTGGTAATTTGAAATTAAAAAGTGACTTAATTCGTTTTCACTTTAAACATAGTGGCTATAACGACACATAATGGGGTCATTTTGATGGCAGTGAAATCACTAACCGCAAAGAAAAAATGAAAATTGACATAAGCTCCTTCATAATATCACCTTTTAAAGAGAATAAGAGAGAGGCAAGAAGTGGTAAATGTATATGGAATGGATATGTGTAGGTCACTGGAATATACACAACTACATCCCCCTTGTTTTAGTTGCCATTTTTCTAAAAGTATAGGGACAGCATCCCCAATAGGTAAGCACAACACTCCCTCCCACATAGGTTGTCTGATGTTGTGCTCAAAGATAAATGTAAAACAATAAATGACTCTTATTACTCCCTGAATGACCTTGGACCTCCATCTGTTTCCGCCACATAACCTGCATAAACCCCCTTGTCTCATTGTTGTAAGTACAAGTATGATCCATCTGTTACCATCACAGAATACATGTGGTCTCAATGTATTATAAGCCTACCAAGGTATGAGCTGGATCCCATCACTACATCACTGCGTAAAGTCTAGCAATTACAAGAAATGTCACCCAAAAGCTTATACTAAATGTTTGATACACACACCAACTTGCAAGCTCACAGTGTGGGAGTTTTACATGAAAAATTCCTTAACAAGACACCTTTTTTAGACATTTTTAAAGAAAATACACTGTTCAAAACTATATGAACACATTTCAAACCTATCTCGTTTTGAGATTTTTCTTTTAAAAAGACCTTTTTTTTTTTTTTTTTTTTTTAAGATTTTTTCTGTTTTTTTTTCTAGTTTTACTCATTTTTTTACCAAGAGGATTGCGCCGCAGGTCTATCATTTACTACCCTAGAAAAATCCCTTTTCTACTCTTTCGGCAATAAACCCCAATCCAGATTACATTTTGATTCCAGTATGGACCATTCGTAACAGTAACTCTATAAAAATACTCCCACAATGAAGAAAATATTCCCACATGTACATAATACACTCAGAATGTCCTCTTATACTTAAAAATACTCCCAGAATGTATCTCTTGTAAGTCACAGATGCACACACACACCCACAAAACCTGCTGACATTGGAGTCTTTCCTGATTGCATGGACGATCAAGGAAAGTAGGAGGAAAAGAGAGGCTTTTTTTCTGAAAAATGGGTCCATATTGTAGTCGCCTAACTAAACTACGTAACGCGGCACTGGCACATTTCAACAAAATAGATGAAATTTCTTCAATGTGCTCTCAAATGATATTCTAGGCCATTAGAAGAAACCGAGATATATTTTAACACATAAAATAAATAAAAACCCAAAACAGATAGTGGCACAGTGGATATGAGATAAAGTCCCCTCATTCAGGTAATTGGTAGCCAACTTTTTAAGTTTTCCAACAACATTAATCAACAGATGTGTGTGGACATAATATTTTTTGACTCGACGCACGGATATTATAACCACAAAGGTTATGACCGATCAAACAGTGTGCATAGCGTGGGAAAAATTCAGACGGCGTGCCGTGTTGTTTGTGTTAAACGCATTTTCGTCGTCTGCTGAATTAGCTGTCGCCGAGACGCTAATTATCAAATCGTTCTGTTTACCCATAAGGAAGCTAAAATTTGGTCCTAAATCATTTCGGGTTGGGGCTTTTGTATATAAAATCCTTGCAACCATGGCAAAAATATCGAGTTTGGAAAAATCTGAAGGGTGCACTATTTTTCAAATGTGCCAGTGTCTCTTTAAAAAAGAGCAACCTTGTTTGGTTTTAGTTTTCAGGTAGGCTAATGGTCCATGAATCCTATTTAGAAAGGTTGTTCGTAGTTACTACTTTGTGTTTGTGCGTGTGTTTATGTGTGCGATTGAGTCATAATATAGTCAGAGTGAAATCATCTATGTAACATTACTTTGCAAATGCCATACCGTTTAACTGTTTTACAGCTGCTGAGTGAAAGTTACACATTGACTCAGCGGGTTGCTTTCTTCAGTAGTCCCCAAGAGAGATTGTTAAGTATTGCGGTGTGGCTCTGAAAATCCACTCGAAACACCTGCCACGCTTTTCAGATTGATGAGTCCACGAGCGCAGCCGCTGAAACGTACGACGTGGGCTCCCTCGTTGTCCGAAAGTATGCTTTGAAATGATGACAGATGTGAAAGCTTCAAAACATGGAAACATCTTTATTAATATGAAGAGTAAATCTTTGCAGATTGGGAATTGAATGGAGTTGTTTTTTACTATCCTGCTTATAGGTGTGTGTTTTCATTAACTGAAATTTTAAAATTAATTGGCAAATATCATCACTAAACTGATAAGTAAAACTATCGGCGAGGTTTGTTGGTGCAGCTCCCATTGGCTGAGTATCCAATAACAAATTTGGTCATGCCACTTAGATCATTCCATTATTATTTATGATCTAATTCAGCTAATGATTTATAGAATTATCGAAAAGGTAGGATGTTGGGAATCGGTACTCCGTCTTTACGACGAATTGAATCCAAGGCGATAACATTATTTAAATGTGGAAGAACGAGGCCGGAGGCCGAGTTCTTCCACGCAAAAATAACTTGTTTCCGCCGGGGTTTCAAGTCGTCATAAAGAGAGTACCGGTTCCCAAAATCATACCTTTATTCGCAATTCTGTAACTGAAACTTCTCATTTAGGTCATTTTTAACCCAATTTCGCGATAGCTTTAGGGCTTAACTACAACAAGAAAGGAACTGCCATCACCCAGTAAAACAATCGAACAACCCTTGAACGCAACGATCTACGCAACGAGACGCACGTTGGCAGGCGCGCGCAAAAGCAGCAAAATGCGGTATGACGCGATCGGCTTTCATCCTAAAAATAACTTCAACCACGCGTACTACTTGGTTCAGTTAACACGAATTGAAACCGGGCATCCGCCAATGAAATTTCTTACATTTTCACAGCTGATTGTAAGAATCAATAATTATTGACAAAATGTGATAACAAAAACACGAATAATATTAAAACTCTGTGTCCCACTAGAGAAATGAAACATTTTGCAGTGCAGAATGGATCGACTCCTTTGTATACAAGACTTTTATCACAGCCTGGTGCCAGGGTAAAATCTTAGGAGAACAAAATTAAACCGATTAATTCAATCAGGTAAAACAAAATAATCCTTAATGCAATTTATTGCTTAAATCCTGTTTTTTTTTTTCTAAATTTGAAACTCCTTAGTGGGTGCCACCTCCCTGGTGCCACGCCCATGATTTGTAACCCAACTAAAAGCCACAATTAAGTCCATTTACTTTCCTTGAACTTTGAATTTTCTAATTAACCCCCCTGGGCACTACGCCTATCTATCGGTATCTAACCACAATTTTGATTGGTTAATTGTCATGTAGTATCATACAGGCCTGATTGGTTATTTGGCAGGTAGTATTCATAATCCTGTCCAAAAAAAATGGGACAAATCAGAAAAAAATTGGTTAAATATGAAATTTTCAAATATTCTTCTTATTGGCCAATATTAAAGACAAAGAACCATGCTTTCCAATGATGTTGTTTCAATCTGATTGCTTTTGGTCAATCCAAGATCTAATCGATCTTAACTGCAATACAACTCAAAACCGATTTGACTGTCACTTTTAGCATGGGCCGAGTTGTTTCGCGCAGTAGTGTCAGGTTAGTCTGAAGCTCACAAAAGATTGGCAACTTGACACAAGAAAACCAAACACGGATTAAGTAAACAAAGAAGTCTATTTTATTATCGACACAGATTTTAATAGTCAACCTAGATCAGTTAAATGATAAATATCTTCCTTTTCATAAATAATCAACAATACAAAATATTTTATTTTTTTTTTTTTTTTTTTTTTAATTTTGCAAAATTTTGTATCTGTGGACAAAATCAATGCCAGACGGCTTTTAATTGCAACCAAATTAAACACCTGGGCCAAGCAAAGAACTGGTTTAAAATATTGCACTATCTCATGGTGTATTTACCCATTGTTGAAGTCAATAAAAATCAATTATGCGAAGCTAAGTATCAAGGTGTTTGTAGGAATTTGCGTTCATGATACTTCAAGACCATAAAAATCTCTCCTCCAGGTTGCTGTACGCTCAAGGTTCTCTTCTCTTCTAACAAACAACATTATGTCAATGTTTTTTTCACATTATTTTAAAGCCAGAGCTTACTCATTATATCTTCCTTCCACCATTAAACGCAAGTGTTTTCGATCTTTAAAGTATCCGCCTGAATGAGTTAATCCCTTTTTAAAGAATTTTTCATACCTGTTCAAATGTCACACTATGTTAGCTATTCTCTTTTCACCATCAACCGTTTTCACTCACCATACCAGTGGCACAAACTCGATTGTTTGTGTTCCGCAGTAACCTGGAGTTACTCTCGATTCAAACACAAATTGATTGAACCAAAAAATGCTGGAAAGCCTGGTCTTTTCCCTTTAATATGATGTACAAAACGACTTACTTTTGTTGAGATATAATATTGAAAAAAATCGGTTATTTGTTGACCATTTTTTTTTTATACAGGCTGTATAATGAGCAATCAATATCACTTTAAGACTGGATTAAAGGGTGGGGGGTACCCATGCTCCATGCTAGTTCCAGGGGTTCTAAATGACCCTAATGGGACCACTTTTCAGTGAAAGATAACCCCTAATGGGACCAGTTTTTGGTGAACTTATACTAGTTTTCAAGTGGAACAAAAAATCCAAACGGGCCAATTTGCAGTGAATAATAGATAAAAACATACCTAACCTTTGGAACTAGCCAAGCATGGGAAATCCGAAACCAATCCCCCCGCCCCCATAATACCTGAATACAACACGCATCTCAGCAATGTTGATGAAGGTATCATGGCAGGCATTACTGTTATGATTCTTTCATTTGTGATATGGCGGCCAAAGACAGAGCTACACACCTTTTTCTGAAGTTAGCCTTTCTATTACAGGATGCTATTGTCCTGTGTTTAATTGACAGCTTGCTCACACAGCTTTAAATTTCATAACCGCTTTTTAAACCTCACAACCTTCGAATATAAGCACACAATATTATTTTGTACTGATGGACATATGTATATTTATTTATTCTTCTTCTTAGCACTTAGCACTTCAGGGCTGCCATTGATTTCAGGAGCCGAGGCCCGCTAACATGTGCATTGAAATTAGGTGACAACAAAGCAAGTTTTTATATCAACACAGACAATTGACATAAATGAATAAAATAAAGACGGAGAGGATGCAAGACAAATACTTCAAAACATAAAGAGCCTAAAATAAACAGTGTTTTCCAAATCCTGAACTGCCAGACGAAAATGTAAACATGGAACAAAGTATTTAACTAATAGTTCATCTATTTTACAACTCTCATAAGAAATGCACATTTATGGGCATGAAATTCCAAGATGTGCTCATATTGTTTTACAGTTGACGCTTACACCTCATGATAGAGAAAATGTCCCGATTACCCAGAATCCCAATTAAAGAAAGTACACACAGAGGTTTATTGCCATTTGGTCTAATCCAGTTTGGTCTAATAGCCATTTGGTCTAACTTCCAATGGTCTAAACCCATAGTGTCTAATACCAATTTGTCAAATCACCATTAAATCGAACAATCCAATTATCAACAACAAAATGTCCATAACACCATTTGGTCTAATAATCACACACACCATTTGGTCTAATATTTGGTCTAAAATATTCCTTTTTGTCTAATTCCATTTGGTCTAATACCCAATTGGTCGAATATCCATTTGGCTAATATCCATTTTGGGTCTAAATAGTCCATCTGGTCTAACTTCCATTTGGTCTATATCCATTGGTCTAATATCCATGTGGCCTAATATCCATTTGGTCTATTCCATTGGTTCATATCTATTTGGTCTGATTATCCATTTGGTTCAGATGGACATTAGACCAAATGGGTATTAGACCAATGGATTATTTAGGACCAAATTGGGTTAGACCCAATGGGTATTAAACCAAGGAATACTGAACCAGATGAATATTAGACCAAATGGATCTTAGACCAATTGGGTCTTAGACCACTGGATATTAGACAAAATAATTAGGACCAGATGTAATTAGACCAATGGCCCATTAGACAAATCGGTTTATAGACGAATATGGATATTAGCAGACGATATGAGGTTTAACCAGATGCATAATGAGACTGCATGGCTATTAGACTAAATGGTATTATACCAATTGGGAGTTAGCCAAAAGGCCATTAGACCTAGGGGGATTAGAACCAATGTCAGTCACCCACACGACACTAGAAGCAAGATATTGGGCATTAAATATTAAAGTGGTTTAACCTGCACAGCACAATACTGTTTGTATAAGCTTTTTATGAGTATGTATGCCAATGAGAAAGGGTAACAATGTACTTTGCATGCACATTTTTTTTGTCACGTTTCGTATGACAGATTCGTTCGTTCGGCAAGTCCAATCAAGTGGAAGATCCGTTCCTTTAGCCAGCTTACAGTTCATCATCCATGTGATCAGGCCTGGGATTCCTCTGGGACTTGTAGACCTCACAGTCATCTTTGATGTGGCTAATGGTTTGGGTGGCTCTCTCACAAACACAGTTCGGTGAAAATTCTACTCGATCTTGTAAGGAGTTCTTTGTGCGACCAACGCCAGTTCTGAGTCTGTTTGAGTTGACCCCTGGCTGGCCTATCAAGGCCACCTTCCTTTGGGCTTGCTAGAGTGGGCGTCCAAAAACTGCTTTAGGTTCAAAGTAGAAGATGACCATTGCTCATACCATCTTTCATTGATCCAGAGATGATCGATTGGGATACTGTGACTGCAGTGTCATTGATTGGGTAGCAAGTGAAATTCCGTGGAATTCCTTTTCTCCTCTGATCCTCACAGGGTGTTGGTGGGGGGAATTAGCTACCACCAGGCCTTTTAATGAGTATGGTATGCCAATGAGAAGGGTAAAAATGTACTTGCCACATTTTATATCACGACACAAGTTCTAAATATAAATGAAAGCATACATATTTAAAGTTTAAATGCCCCACTTTCATGGTTCTTAAGAAATCATGCAATTACCTGTTCAATATATGTCCAAATTACAATGAGGTGTCCCATTAAAAAGGTGATTTGCACACCCAGAAAATGGTTTCCCAATTCGCATGTCAATTACAAAATCCCTTTAATTCAGGATCCCTATTAAAGGCTGACTCAGAGTTTTTTTTTTGAAATATACTTTTTTTGTGTATCTTACAAAAGTCAACTAGAAAGAAAAGATAATAGTCCCCTAAAATGCACATTCCCAAGTTTTGAGATGATAGATTTTTTGTCTCCATACAGTAAACATTTATGGTCGTATAACATTCTGCCTTAGCAGGGCTGGAAAAATGCTTATTTCCCGAGAAGATAGTCACATTTTCCCATAGATTTTCCCATATTTTTTTTTATCTGAAAATTCAAGATGTCCTTCCAAATGGTCAATTTCCCGGGAAGGAGCTTCCTAGATTCCCCACGTTTTTTTCCACCATGTGCCTAGGATACCCTGTATAATAAAATTCCGGAATCCGGAATTTAAACAAAATCTGTGATTTTCTATAGAAAGGACTTCGATTTGGCTTGGCTATTACACACAGTGATTAGTAGTGGACAAGCATAATGTATGTGCAAAAAACACAATATGTTTGAAAATTGAGGGCGCCCTCTCCAGGAATCTCTGAGTCGCCTTTAACCAGCTTCCACTGTAATACCTTTTGGATAAACACAAGTTGGGAAGTAATTGAATAGGTAAGATAAAAATGACAACA
>JAMKCH010084005.1:0-20231 GCA_023653785.1 Ophioderma brevispina
GTAAAAAGAGAAAACTCACTGAGTAATCTAGAACTATCTAACAACCTAAGTAAATAAATAACATAACTAAATAAAAAGCTGCATAATAATACCTGTATAACATAACGCATCAATAATCTAAATAAATGAATATCAAATATAAAAACTCAAATAACCAACTGATATAACTTGATAAAACTAAAACAACTAAATAAGTTTTAAATAGAAAGTAAATGAAACCAACACATACACATGAACACAGAATTAATTTTAATTTCAAATAAATAAAAACGACAATCAGAGATCAGAGAACAAGATTGGAATGTAACATTCAATTATGTCTCTAAAACAAACAAACAAACAAACAAAAAACACAAAACGACAAAAACCCATGTAAACTGAGCTTTCACAACAAAAACTTTCATCCAGCTCATTGATAGCGTAAAGTTCCGCTAATTAATGCGCGAAACGTTTGTTAATACGCGAGCGCAACAGTCCTACGCAGTAAGTGGTGAATTATTTATGTAGCCACAGAGCGCTCCCCTATCCGAAACGTATTTTTTTCAGTTCGTCACCAGAGCACCTCGCAGGGGCGTGCGTATATGGTTGACGCGGAAGGAATTCAGTCGATGGTGGACCATTGGACGTCCTCTTGGCATTTAAGTTGACCGTCACGTACAGGCATCTCTCGCGCTTCCATAGTTTTAGTTGCCCATATAACGCATTTGCACGCGCAGTGCTGATTTTACGCGCGAGGTCCCACACTCAGAACGCCAACGCAAGCTTTGGTTGGGAAATACAACTTGGAACAGTGCCCGATCTACAGTGCGCGGAGCTAACGTGTCCTAGCCTCCTTAAAATTGAATCTTATTTGCCTTAGATTAATTATATTGTCTTGAAAATAAATCAAAAATCTATATGATTTAATGTTAATGACAGTAGTAGTAAAGTAGTAGAGTAGAGATTAATTGTACTTGCTAACCATGATTGGTCACTAACTACACCTTAGGATGTAAAAGGGAGATGGTCGATTAATACATGGTTTTGCATCTCAATAGAATGACCTTCACCCCAAAACTTCATCTGTAAAGTTTCGCTCCGATATTTCAATCCGTTTTGGTGTGAGAGTTAAAACGTGATTGTAAGCCCATAGACCTAGTATAAAATTAATAATTGGTCTGACCAAAATGGGGCACCGTTTTGTTAATAACTTCCAAACTGCGCAAACATCCTTTACCCTAAGATTTCATAGGGGTAAATAAAACAATAGCAAGCTTTCTTCTATATACCAAAATCTCGCCACTTCCGGTAAAATCTGGGGTTCGGGGACAAGGCCCTTTAAACGTTACAAATCCCTGAAATTTGAGATATATTTGAAATGTACGCAGAAACACTCTCTTTAATAATTTGCTTGCTCCCCAGGAATGCCAAATGAGAAAAGTACATTCCGAACACATTTCCTAGAAAGGTATTTGGATCCGCACAAAATCGGCATCTAAGAAGGTCAAGAGAAACAAAGTATAATTTCGAGCACAATGTACGATCATAATACTGTTCTCGAAATGTAACTCGATCTAAACATGTAAAACATGTAACATGTACTCATAATGCTACTCGAAAGTACTGATTTTTTGGTTCCCAACACATGCACCTAAATGGTCTACGAAAAACTATCATAATTTCGAGTACTAAGAGTAAATGTAAAATATTCAAAGTTATTCAAAGACGAAAGTACAACATTTCAAAGTACAAATTTAATTCTAAAGAGTACACTTTCGGGAGCACAGCGCGTACACTTGGAATACACAACACGTCTTGAAAAATCCCCAAGCAGTGGGCGGTGTCCTGGGGATTATTGACATTCTTAAAGTCCATTTTTCGTAGTATCATTTCAAATACAATCTTTTGTTGTCAATAACAAAAAGTACATTGTTAGTACATCAGAATTATCCTCCAATGTATTTTCTTTATGAAAAGTACACTTCGAGAATTACATTCCCGAGGACAATAAGAGTGTACTATGATTTACTAACCAGGGTTTGTCAATTTTGCTTTCACACCCTATTGCTTTGATATCTTAACTGTAGCTCCAAATGTTACTCGAATCATTAAAAAAATTACTGTACTTCAAAATGTACTCGAACAAATATTGTACTCGAAATGTACTCAATCAAACATTATACTCTTTTTTTGCTGTCAATAACACAATAAGAGTACATTGCCAGTACATCGCAATTATACTCCAAGTGTGTTTTTATGAAAAGTACACTTCGAATACATTCCAAGTAAAATCACGAGTGTACTAGGATTTTACCAGGGTTGTCAATTTTGCGTTTCACCCAGATATGCTTTTTATTCTTACTGACTCCCAAATGCGACTCGAACTAATACTGTACTACGAAATGCACTCAATCACAACATTAATACCTCTCTGTCATAACAAAAATACATTGCAGTCCAATCACAATTATACTCCAAGTGTATTTTTTAGGAAAGTACACTTCTATACATTCCGAGTACAATACAGTGTAGGCCTGGCCTACTAGGATTTTACCAGGATTGTGGTCAATTTTGCTTTCACCCAGATTGATTTGAGATCTTAATTTGAACGTCTTTGAACTCTAACTCTACCTCACTCTAAGTTATGGGCGATTCCAAGTTGTTAGTTGCCGTTGTAGTTCAATTATTATCTATGACAGCATTCTTTCGCCATAACAATAACAGCTCCCCCCCCGCATTTCGCTTGGGTCGAGGAGCAAATGAGTTAAGTAGTTTGCCCAGGCCACAAACACGTGTCTGCACGGGGCTCGAACTCACGATTTACAATGTAACTTAGGATCATGAGTCCTGCGCGTTATCCGTTCCGCCAACTTGCTCTCAATATCCCTTATTATTTTTCTAGCAAAATTCATTGACTACCGATGCACATATATTCGCAGCAGATAGTGTGAATATAACACAGAGGTGCCATTTAACAAAAATTATCACCACAATATTCAGCGATTTAGGAAACAAGTTTATCCATGTCTGTAATGTTTAAGGATTATTGGTTCCCTATAATGTAAGGATTATTGACTCTCCCTTCTTTTTCTCTTTTCGGGGTCTATGATCATAGTAATAGGAACCTAACATAACAGAAAGATATTTTAATCTTCACTGAGTTACTCTGGTCATGCAGTCAATTCTTTCAACAATTATATGCCAAATGCTATTGGCTGGTCATATTTTACATTGAAAAACTGGTGTTCCGTTGCAGGAGATAGCATTTTACGAGCATCAATACAGCGAAATGAATTTTTATTCAACGTCGTAATCGTGACATTTTTGTTTCATCATCTAGCGCCTATTTAAAAGGTAAGCGCAACAGAAATTCTGTCTGATACTTCCTGCCTAAAGAGTTTGCTGATTTATTTTAAAGATAAATATGCTTAAAATAACTTTTTTTCAGGCGTTTATCGGAGTTCATTTTTGAATAGTTTGGGTTAAATTGATGATGACAACATCTCAGCTTCCGAAAATATGTTCTATAAATACACTCAATAAAAGTAGCCCAGCTGATGTTTGTATAATACAAACTACAACAATCAGTATTACGCAATTGAAGTTATTCTTACCAATGACCTTTGTACCCGTTTGGAACAGTGACTGAAACATGCGCGATGGATGGGAACATTGATTTGAAAGTTTGATGGTTAGATTGCATAATTATTCCGTATGACGTATGCTATGGTGGGGTGGGGGGGGGTTACCTAGCTAACTACACTGCATCATTATAAACTGGGCTGACGCCACTGCATGAAATCGTGATATGGACCATAGTTTTTGTGGTTCTTTTAACTCTGAGGCAATGACAATTGGCAGGTTTGTTACATCCTATGTAAAAGTTTTTGTATTTGTAAATGGCCATAGATACCTTGTTTATGTGCTAAAAAGCACTTAATATTATCAGTATTACTATGATTGCAACCATAAAATATAACAGTAGAACCGGATATGAATAAACCTGTTTATTTCTCAGTAGAAAAAACCAATCAAAAGTCCTGATTAAAGACAAGCCTATATCCATAAATCCAGGCACAGGCTTATTTTCCATGAGCCCAGGGTTTTTGCATGGTAAGGAAGAACTATGTAAAAGCAAAAAAGTGTGGTAAATATAGTCCGTCCTGGTTTGTGTGCGTCTGTGTCATACGTCCTGTTTTGACTTTCTGCCCCGTCCATTATTAGATCCGTCCATTTGGCCCGCCGTTTGGCCGTCTGTTGTAGGAGCCCTGCTGTTTATCGCCCGGCCTGTTTGCATATTGGCAGCGGGTAATTAACACGCGCCACTTAAAAGAATGGCAACACTGACAAGTAGGCGCGAATTAGGTTGCAATTCCTTCTTATTAGAACGCCATCGGCAAAAAAAAAAAAAAACCACACCCAAAAAGCAGCATTTCCATTATACTGGCCCAGAAATGACATTTTGATTTGCATTCGTATTTTAACTTTTGTTTTGTTTTCCCTAAATTTAAATTTTTTGTTATCCTACTATTTCAAAATGTACAGGAAAGAAGGCTTAAGAAGCTGTTTTTAATCACTCGCTAAACCCAATACCATTACGGTGCCAATACCGACCCCAAATATCAATGTTACCAAACTAATGGCGAGACCACGCCAAGAACGAACGGACGTTTGTGAACACAAACGCCAGTTCTTCCGTAATGTGCTCCCCAATTCACCTGATGAACACATTGCGTAAACTTCGATGCCCAATTGTTTACATAATACCGACAAATGAGGAAATTGATTTGAGTGTTTTTTACTGCAGAGGCAGCAACGCAAGAAATGACACAACCATACCACTATTCCCCTGCTAAGGAATGACGGGGTAAGAAATTCTAATAGTTGTTTCTTTGTTTAAAAAAAAAAAAAAAAAAAAAAAAAAAAAAAAAAAAAAAAAAAAAAATAATTTGTTATTTATTTAATTAAGTTTTTGGTTGTTTGTTTGTTTGTTTGAAAAAAACATTTTTGTTATTTTGTTTGTTTTTAACACTTTCGTTTGTTAGTTATTTTAGTAAAGGAATTTTCAGGTGGTTTTTCACTCTTTTTTTGGAAAAGTTAGAAGGTACGCCAGCCTGTACCCTGGTCCAGTGTTGCGGGTTGCACATAGTTGCCATTTCAACAATCTACTAGCTTTTTGCAACTATTTCATCGCAGTCCTAATGTTACTGCCTGGTGTATAATTTACTGAGCAAACCGCGTGCTGACACTCGTTCCCTTGGATGAAAACCGACCTGGTTTTTGGCACTTTTTAAAACATTTCAAACTTACAGATTCCTGTTTTATACTCCACTTTTTTGGGTAAAGAAAAAACATGACAAAGAGTCCATGAGTGAACATGGCCTATTTTTTGGGGGGCGATCTTGCAAAGGATGTTTGAATTGGACGGCAAGTACACCAATGTTTACATTCTAGTCTTTCTTGAACATGAAAGCGACGCTGTTTTGCTGGAACAGTATACAAGAAATAAAAGTTTAATTAAATAACCAGCGAGATCGGCCAATTTTGTTTTTCAATCAATAGCCTGGACTTGTCTTGTATCTACAAAAATGTTTGTGATCGAGTAATGTTACATTTATAGATTGTGATTTTCAACCTTATATTAAATTTGATATTCATATTTCAATTTGTATCATATATCAGTCTTTCGTTGCAATATTATTCAATGTATTGGTAATCTCTGTGTGCTTTTGTGTTGTTTTGGTAAGGAGGCAACCACTTCTGGCCCATTTTGCCCTCTTGGTTGGCTCCGCCGTGCCAACAATTCCTTGAATGTATTTATAAGTTAGTTTGTTGTAACCATCATTCTGTTGTTTCCGCTTGCATGGATAAATAAATTATATGTATTATATAGATAATATATATTATAATATTATATATATATATATCTATATCATATATATATATATCATGTGAGAAAAATTGGAGTTAGCTTAAACCTCTTGTGAATTTCTGCCATGAAGAAATACAAATTGTGTTAAACATCGCGTTAAAACTTTTGGCATTTGGCCTTTTTAACGGCATGCGACTACAAACCCTACTTTGGGCAACTGATTATATATATATATATATTATATATATTATATATATATAATATATATATATATATATATATATATATATATATATATAATATATAAATAAATCCCTTCTTCATCTATCAGCTACACATTCCACCCTAAAGAGGAGTCTTACCAATTAGTCAATAACTGGAAGTAGAGTAACTTAGAGATGGAACGCGCAAATGGAGATCAAACTAACAAAGTAGTGCAATGGAGGTTAATGGTAGCGGGAATGCTTTCTTTCGGATTCATTTACATATACCATAAGTGGACCCGTATCAACAGTCAATGCTGGCATATATGAAGCATACTATGAAAGGAGAAAGAAATGATGGCAGGCATGGGCCTCAGGAGATTAATGTGAAGGTAGGTTTCAGGTTTGTTTGTAATTAACTCTGACGAGGGACGTGGACTTTTTAGCACAGGCAGGGGAAAACACGGAATAATACTAATCGGTTCTGAGAGTGGAAATTTCTGATCACGTTATTCCGTTATACGCGTTGGTCAACCTATCACATTTACAAAAGCACGCCATGCAAAAGATTTTCAAATAATAAGAGCTATACAATTTACCAAATGTAAATATAGGGTATCAAATTTGGCTTTCCAGGTCTCAAACGGTTATCGCTTGAGCACAGCTGTCACTTATTTATGGCCGTTTGTGGTTTTATTAACTGAAGCGGAGGTGGAAATAACAATAAATTATATTAAAGATTTCCATAACTGGAATAGGATTTAATCGTGACATCCCATGGAGTATGCATGGTCTCGTGTTAGGCACCGTTTTCCCTTGCGGGTCTCACTTATTGTCACTTTCATAATAACTTGTCACAATTTTGGGTGAATCCATCCTAAATAATATTCAAAGTACCCCCCTCACATCTTGTACCCACATGACTATAACATTATCATATTGTAATTCCATTGGGATAATTATGATGATGCTTTCACTATTGGTCCAACAATATCCTCATTGGCGGGTCCAGAATCATAACATGGGTACAAAGCAGAGTTAAACTTGCGTGTTATCACCCAAACATTGATCTGGTTCACCTAACTCTTTACACATGTATTGTATATAGCTAGGAATTTCGTATAACTGGTCACTTGATACAACAATAATTATGAATCAGTCGGTTTCCGATAACTCGCAGTATTAACTCTTCCTTGCCTTGCGCCCGCCAGCCCCTGTGGGGCCCCTTTTTTTCCGGTTCGGATCTTCACTGACCATAACGAATGTTAAACATTATGAGGGCTGGGGTCTTTACATGTTGATTAATATGCGGGGATGATCCGATCCAGTGAGTACTTTTTCATGAGAAATCCTAGACGGTGGGCCTTTTTCCTGAAAACTGTGCCTCAAACATTGTTTAAAAACACAAAATTTCGAAAAATGGTATATATTTGAAGCAAAAATAAACCGTAGAAATATGGGTACTTTTTCAATGACCCTCAGAAATCGGTAAGGACCGTAAGAAGGTTCAGTCCCCAGCCGTCTCCTCCTCCAAACCCAATATGAGGCCACAGATTTCCCGGGCACTATTGACAAAAATAATTCTTCATCATCGTAATTCTAGCCATAAATCTAAAATGAACAAAAGCGCCTGATGGCCATAATAAGGTTTGAATTGTCTTACCTTTTTTATACAGCAAATTAACAGTAGTTATAAGATTTTCTGCTGGAAAAAAATGAACAAAATAACCTTCTCTTTAATTGTAACGATAACGAGAATAGACTGTGTAGCAGACGATGGGGACCATCCTACCTGAACTCCACGGCATTTGCGACAAGTGTTACAATGGAGGAGTGTGTGACGACAAGACAGGAACGTGTATTTTGCGGCTCCTGGCTTCATGGGGAAATAGTCTTACAGGTATTTGCAAAGAAATAATAGATAATTTCCTCGTATCCCTAAATGCACTTAAATGGGGACCAAGCATCCCTACTCACTACGCTTTCCAAGGTGAACAAACTGGCTTAAACCTGCGCACAGTCGGTGTGAACTAAATATCAACATTTGTGGTCTCATTTAAATGCATTTAGGGCACCCCCCAATTGTCTTAGTTTATAGTAACTAAATGTTATTAGAAACAAAACAACATAATAGTCGTTTAAAAAAGACAATCATCGCGTTAGTGGCATTGATGGGTTAAGACGGTACATGAAGAAGTAACACGTTGGACCATAACTTATTGTCATAAAATTTATTATGAGATTGGTACAAAAATACAATGAGTTGATCATTTTTTAAGCTGTGAGGTTTGACTGACATTAACGGTGCTCTGTTCCGCTCGTCTGGGACACCCTTATTTACCCCGGAAGTAGTATCAATTTGATGTCAGGGGGGCTGAAGGCCGTATTTTTCTCATTGTCGTCCTGAAATTTTAGCTTTCAAATCCATTTCTCTTCTCAATGGATCAATCAAAAAATAGTTGTCTGGTGATTCATTATTATTAAAGGTCATTTAGTGATGCCCAGGTCAATTCTTCTAACGTGCCACAAAAAGTTGAGAATTTTTAATTATCTCGAATTGTTGGATTAAGTATAGTAGTGTGCCTAATTTTACGTGTAAATGCGATTTTTAAAAAAAATGAATATTTTAACTTCGTAATTTTGTGTTTTTAATAAGCGTAGGGAAATAACAAGACAGTTCCAAATGGGACAGCGTGATGCACACATTTGGCATAACATTACACGCACCGTCAGAATCCACTGAAATTTGGAATAAGTTTTCCAGGGATACTATTTCGTTATTTTTTATTTATATTTATAAATAGTTCCTCTTTTTTTTCCCGCCACATTTATACCAATACTTCATTTCATCACTTCCCCGATCATTTCTACCGCACATATAGTGAAACAAAAAAACAAAATGAAGTGCTAGGATCACGAACTGCACCTTTAATATTTCTGATTGATTTTGGTTAAGCTGCTACACTTTTGTGACATAAGGAAGTATCCAATTAACTTTATACAATTAAACTTGGATTACATTGGATTTATTAAAACATGTGGGTCCGATGCAGATAAAAATTAATTTGTGGTTTAATGAAATCATTTAAGACGACAACGTTAAAATGCAGTTATGCTGATTCATTCAAAACATTCTGATTAAGCTTCACTATTGCATTTGCTTCATGTTATACTGACTTTTGGAGCGGCCTTTGATGTGGGATATGAAGAACACAAGTCTTGCACTCTCCATGTAAACTTGAAAGGCTAGATTATTTTAGTTTCATTCCTGAAACATGTAAATTGGGCTAACCTTTTTTTCCCAAGTAATTGCGCCAGTCTAAACTTTCTCAGTGACGCGATGGGGTTGAATCTATTATAAATAACATTAACTGAATATAACATAAGTATTAAACAGATCCTTTGTACTTGCTCATTTCGATATCATTTTCATATCCTTATGAATTGCAACGCCCAAATCCATTCTACAATAAAAAAATAGTTCCTCTTTTTTCCCCACATTTATACTCAATCATCCATTTCAATCACTCCCCAGATCACTCTTACCTCACATCTACTCTATACTATTTACATCGCAAGTATTTGGGTCTCAAAATAAATAAAAAAAACTTGTCTATCTACTATAACACACGAGTTTCATTCGTGCAAGAAAACAACAAAAATACGGCCGAATCACTAACTGCACATGACACTTAGGCTCCGCGAACATGACAACCACAATTTTATGGTGGTTTCAGCACTATGTCATATAAATAAACTGACCGGGGACAAAACCCTTCATTTTTTCTCCCATCTCCTTGCTTCAAAACAAATACTCCCCTCTATTACATTTTTCATTCAATTTTCTTTGCACAAGGGTGCATAATGCGATAATTTCACCAATTATTGTTACATGTATACTATGTCATACATAAGCCTATATCCACTGCTATCATGCAAACGATATCTTGCCGCACAACCAGACATTCATGTATAGGGCATGTAGAGCAACAACCAAATCACAATCCTCTCACAAGCTGCCTCCGCTAACATTCTAACGTATTTTTTTTTTAAATTTATTTATTTATTGGAAACCACTTGTAAACAGCGGCCACCCTATTAGGTGGTGCATCCATGGGATACATTATAAACAAATGATACATGAGAACAAGATCAGAAACAACATCAATAAAATATATCTTACGATACAAACTGATGATAATCCGGCCCTCCGACCCGACGAACGCACATCCGCCAATCCCAGTCCACCGCGATCACCCCAGGCTTCAATTAGGTGTCGCTGGTTGATCGCGCGGCCGGGAAACCGACGTCAGGGTCCAATCAATCGGCTAGTTGGTATGAAACAACCATGAAGGTTGGTAAGCAATGTTAACAAAATTATAAGTCCTCGTTGTAGATCGTGGATCTAATATTCCATGCTGAGGTTAAAAGCTTTTACAACAACATTGATCAAAAATAGTACCCAGGTCATTGTTATCATTGAAAAGGTATCAAGTAGGAAGTTACGGCTTCAATTCTGATTGCCATTAAATAAACATATCCAGAAGATGAGCTATCGTTAGTAATCAGATCTGAGCGAAGATGTGTGTACGTTTTATCTCTAATTGAATTAAGCCTCGAACAATCCAGCATGAAGTGATCAACAGTTTTCTTTAACTATCATTACACGATTTAACAAGCCAGTGTTATTGGCCGACCATTATTCTTTCTTGCCCTCTAAGTTTAGGAATTGGGAGCGACTTTAATTTCATACTGGTAATTGCCAGCAGTCTAAAATTGATTTTGTCAAAAGTATGGCTCAAGAGAAGGCTCTCCTTAAAGGTAATATAATTTGCCATGGATGATTTGTGTTTTAGCCCTGTCGTACCATTCTGCTTGGTCAAAAACTCTCTTTTTAGCATTTTTGAATATCTTAATCCATTTGCCACTATGCAATTACTCATTATGGTACTTTCATTCATTTGCACTTTTTCAACACCAATTTAAATGTATGAAGCCAGCCCCCCCCAACTCAATTCTCGTCAGGTAAAAAATTGTCTTAATAGTAATTTGGCCAACGGTTGACGGCCATACTTTTAAACGATTAAAGTATTGAACGCGAGAGGCGTTTTGGATTGATAAGATGGACTGCCATCCTAGGTCAACCATACAGAGCTTCCTTAGCAACATTTCTGGGTGCTTTGAGAATGGTTTCTGGCCATTTGACATTGCAGACTTTCCAATCTGTTAATATTAAAACGCTATTTTACAAAACCAAACGGCGCATGCGTAATTGATTGAGTGAAACAAAACCAATATAACTTCCATAGAATGTCACCGTAGACTCTATTGAAATCGTCTTGTTCATTGATACCTGATTTGATATACGCAATTATGCGATTACCTTTTTTAATAACTTCATCAACAATTGGCATTGTCAGACAAGTTACTCGCGATAATGAACGCCAGGTAATTTGTAGGTGTTTACTGCCCTGATGTAACTGTCGCCTAATTTCCATTTTTAAGTAAGTTAGGCTGCTGACCTGTAATTAGAACATTTGAACATTATCATAGGTTTTAAAAGATAACTTCCAAAGTTTGGAAAAATCGCTGGCAGTATCAAGAAGTAATTTCAGATGCCCGTTTCATTTTTTCCCCCAATTCAAACTACATTCATCTGCCAAAATAAAGCAACCCTTTTTACCTCCTAAAATATTAGTACCTAAATTCCTTTCCTAATCATTTTGGCAAGCTCATTGATAAAAATGGCAGAAAAGGACGGGTGAAAGGGCAACAACCTTGTTTCCAACCTTCTTCGTCATATTGAAGAAATCAGTATCAATATCTTTAAATTTTACTTTACATTTCATTTATTTATAGTTCCTTAAAATATTCAGAAAGCTACCTTTGAATGGGCCAATTTTACTCGCGGCTAAGAAGAGGCGTCCCGCCAAACAGTGTCCGAAACCTTTGTACATCAAGAATGCATGCCCAAAAATGTTTTCTTAACCTCATTTTTATTGCGTGTAGGCAATGCTACTTTAAGGGTAAAAATGTGGTCTTTCACATCTTCCTGTGTCTTTACTACACCACCTTGCCTCTGAGAGAATGTCCATTGTCTTCATGAAGTTCGACCGCTTGGAGACGTTTGTATAAATTGGGCAACGCAGGAATTCAGGGGTAACCCTCATTAATTATCAAGATCTTTAGGATTGCCCTTTTTAAAGATAGGAACAATGACGCCTTCATTCCATTCATCAGGGATATGTTCGAGAACAGACACATTTTGTGAACAAGACTATGTAATTATGTAAACCATTGCGTCACCCCCCCATTCTGATGAGCTCAATTTTTGGTTATGGAGTCATAACATGGGCTCTTATTATTCTTACCATGCGAGAATGGCTTCACTAACGTCATATGCCGTGATGCAAGTTTATTCCAAAGTACATGCGTTGCTACTATATCACTACCATCTAGCCATCTTTGTATATAATTATCAATGACAAATGTGTTTTGATCATCCTCAAGAGCTTTATCCTGAGTTAATTATCCTCTTGCCGAGTGTATTATAGTAAAATAAACAATAATTGATGATTTTATAACAGAACGATCAGAGGTTGTAATATTAGGCCAGGAATCTTAATTGAGGAGACTTTACAATTGGTATGTTTATTCCCTTTCAATTCTAAACCAGAATCCCTGGCATTGGTGGGCCCCTTTATTCATGATCTTAGAGCACCGATCTACCCTCATTTGCATTATTTTAGGGCGGATAAGTTGTTTTATCCGACCTCCCGTTTGCTCTGAAAAAAATAATCCTGCCATAAGGCATTGCCGACCCTTTCATCATAGCCGGGATCGCCTTTGTTTTAAAACTATAATGGCCGATGGTCTTTACAAGCTTGTTTCCTGCTATCGATTGCATCCCCATTCGTCATCAAACCAAGCTTTGCACTTATTGTGCTTATTTCTATACCCATTGTCCTCATGCAGCAGATATCGCGAGATTTCCAATCCTCCCACGCATCGTTGGCTGTATCAACACGGGAATATCCCAGTCTGTAAATCTGGAATAAACTTTCCTGAAAAGGACCCAGTTTTGAATCATAATGAGATATTTCAAGTATCTGACATTAATGAATGTTATTGGATCTAGAATGCTCGAAAAATTTTAAGATCAGGGGGATTTTAAAATCAACATTACACATTATGGTCACTACCTAAGTGGAAAACCCCTTCATCATCGACAATATAACTAGAAACATAATCAAAAAACATTAGGTGAAACAATTGTGTAATCAGTACGCCTTTTGCGGTTTCTAACCCAAGGTGAAAAATACCCTTACATTTTTTTTGTTTTTTTTTTGCTACAATTAAGGTAATAAATCACCATTATCATAAAAATCAAGTAAACATTGACCGTTGTAATCGACAATACCTTACACAAATAGGCCTAACAAATCAGCAATCAACCAATCACAAGACATCACAGATCACAAATCCCTATTTTGTTACATCGGCTACTTCATTTAACTCGTGGCAGGTACTAATTACATACGTATACCCAACACGCGGTGTACCCTTACTACCGGAAACTAACGGCACACGAGATCGGGTCCGCCCTGAATCATATTCTCTTCTTCTCCCACGATCGTATGGACACTACAGCAGAATTAAAGCACACTGACAGTGGTTGCGTAAATACTAGGATGCTGCACCAAAACGAAAATAACATCTGCGATTAAACAGCACACTTTCATAAACTTCTTTGTCGTAACCTCACCCCTGGCCATACTAAGGCAAAAATACGGGAATGTGATGGAAGTCGCTATACGTACCTAATTAACAGCGCGAGTTCCTTTTTGATCATTATTAAATTCCTCTGCGAACCGTAGTGACGAAGTTATATTTTCTGTCCCGACATGAAGTTGGTGTAGAGCAGGGCAAATAGTATAGGGGTCTTATTTACGGAACTTTGCCATTTTTAACCCAATAACTCCCAAGCCAATGGTCATAGATACAAATTATACATTTTTTGGAATCTTATGACTAGACGGACAATATGGCATACATTTCCCGTGTAACCTTAATTTGAAAAAGTACATCCACATTTGAGAGTACTAACTACCTAGCGTGGATATAGAGGGTCCATGACTACTACCAAGGTGCCAACATTTTCTGTAGAGAGGGCAATTGGACATAAAGAAGGATAGTCTAATGCCTTCGGGTATTTTTCATATTAGAGACTGCCGGACCAGTGAAGCGGCAGCACGACAAGCGCCGAATGTCAGTACTCCGCCAAGGCCAGGCAAGACAACGTTTAGTTCTTTGTCCTAATAATAATAGCCATTTTTTATCTTTTGTTAGTTAGGTAAGCGTGACAAGCGGTTGGAAATTACAAAAGCTGCAACTTCCAACCGGACATCCAAATCTTGCCAAAATTGTGAAAGACGTCCTATTGAATACAACTATAAATCTGCAATCATTTTTTGCATATGTATTGTAGAATTTGATCTTTTTAACCTATTAACATGAATTTTGCATAGTGTTTTCCACAGAATTGCAGGATAGACAAGAGCATGTGGGTTTTTGCATAATGTTGGGGGTAAATAAAGTACATATTTTTTTCAAAGTTTAACCACTGAGGATGATTAAATTTGGCATTTTGTATGTCCTGGAAGCGGCACATGGGATTGCTTTGGTAGTTGGTGTGTTTGTGTGGGTTTGTGTATCTATGGCTATAACCCTAAACAAAATGCCTACTGTTTCCACATACGTCGTGCACATTTTCATGACACTTGGATTAATGGTCCTTGGGTAGTGACCCACAAGTAACCCCCTTCAAGTGTGGGGTCAAATGTAATTTAGAGCTTAAATGAAAACAAATGGTGATTTGTCTATGCTTATATTTAAATAAAAAACTAGGCTGAATTTTTTGTCCTTCCTATTTGCTCCTATAGAAATTAGAATTCACAATTTTTGTACCAAAGAAACAGTTCTCCGGCTTAAAATCCTTTCGATGGGGAATATTTTGATAGAAAGTTTATCTAGTGTCAAAATCAGAATTTTCAATTTTTTATTTTTACCTTTTTTCTAGAAACAAAATTTCTCATCGCACCTTTAAATTTTGGCTAAAACTCATCTTGATTGTATATTTTTTTTTTTTAAACATGCCTGTATTGAGTAATAAATTTTACCTATTCAAAAGAATGGGCCTAAAGCCGATAGATTGATAGTTCAACCTTTTTTAAAGTCACTCTTTGCTATTATTTTTTCGAAGTGAAAAAGTCATACAGGAATAAAAATGCTGGGGGTAACCATACGAAAAAAATCGCAGGCCGTTCGAGGAAAAGAATAACTTGGATGCAAAATTTATATAAACTCATGTACTAAAAGAACACACGGTTTGAAACAATGTATATCTTATTTAATTCACTCGTAGTAATAAACAATTCTTTTAATTCCTTTTCCTTATATGCTTCGCGCTAGAGAGACGGAGGAGATGTAATTTTGTTTACATTGTATATGGTTGAAACTAAAAAAAATAAGTTAATTTGAATGTGAAACTTTGTTATCTTTTCATTAGGGTCGTTTGTTTTACAATGGACGCCACTAAATTCATCGACCCTTTATCCAGAACACAATGACATTGGGTGGCAATCTACAACTACACGGCAGCGCAGATCCAGATCGGTCTAGATCGGATCCAGATCTCGAATCCAGTTTGCGGCTACACGGGCAACGGCCAAACTTGATTCAGATCTGCAACTCGGACATGCTGTGTACACGCTTGTTTAGTGTCGCTGACTTTAAGCGCGTACTTTTTAGGTTACGCGTGAAGTATTCCTCGATCACCAAGGTTACTGGTAGCATAACGTACACTTTAACGCTTATAAAGGGCGCGTACTTTGCACTTACTGCGCTGTGTAGAGTTCTAAACGGTCCCTCCCGTTATCTGGATCTCGGGGAAACTGATCCGATCTGGATCTGCGCTGCCGTGTAGATTTGCCCCTATATTGCTTCCAAGCTTATTATATACCACTAATTTCATGAAGATTAATCAAAACCTCATTCCTTTTAGTTATAGAATTACAATTATTACGCAAAATTGGCAGTTTTTCTTTAATTTAGGAACATTTTTAAACTGTAGAAATTCAGAATTTGTCTTGGAATTGGCACTTGCCACTTACATAGATATTCATTATTCACAAAAGAAACGAACTTACCAACAAAGACCTTATCTACTAAAGATAGCCACCAATTTAAAGAGAGAGAGAGAGAGAGCCAGTAACCGCTAACCGCCGCCACAAAAAAGATTAGTAAATTTAGAAAGTCCCCATTGCTGTGGATCACGAAATGCCCCTTTAAACAAAAACAAAGCAGTCCGGATTTATTAAATAAACAATGTGGTCTAATGAAGATGTGAAGAAGTACTTTGCCAATGGAGCTACGCACTTTGCGTCCTTTAAATGCATTTAGTACCTTCATATGGATTTTTTTTTAATTGGTGGGCTATTTTACGTAGCTAATGTCACTTGTTAAATACATTCTTAAATCACTGCATAGAAAGCTTTGAAAGGCGATGGTTTATAATGATACAATAAGATATCCTGAGTGATTGCAAATCCTAAATTACAAAAAATGCAATAGCAGTTGTACTAACAAACAAAACGATGCTAGATATGTCTTATTCAACGCAGACACTGACAAAACACCGCGTATAGGCACACTTTTACTAATTATGGTACATGCATTTATCATGACTCTTTTTTCAGCTTGTGGCGGTAACAGTTTTGGAGAAATTGTGAGTTTCACTGCCCAATGAAGGAGCCTATACCTGATGCCGCCTGCAGATATCCAATAATTTGTTATCCTGATCCCTATGGATGTACATGCAACACGGATTCCATACGCTAGACTGCGGTGATTGTAAGTGGTGTCCGTAAAAACCTGGTAATGCCTGAGTATATTCATAGAAACACAATTGTAAATGGTTAGTTGTAATATGTAATGGATCCCATCTGTTGAGAAGATTATCATATTGACGGTTTAACCCGTATCTAATAATTATTTAATATACGAATATTTAGGTAGGTACAGGTTAAAATCACCTGTAACTACTTATGGTTTAAATACCCCGGGATTGTTCTGAGTGACACGATGAATTTCTTGATACAAGTTGTTCCGCGAGCAACCACACGACTTTTGTCAACGCAGGTTAAGTGCATAAAAAGTTTTAATTGACAAGATAACCGTAGTATCAGGTACGGTAGTGTAAGATTGTGCGCTTCCGGATAAAATGTGAATTTTTTTTGCACACAAAGTACTTTAGGCATTGATAATCCATAAAATTGATGGGAAGCACTTCAATTACCCCCACCCCCCCCCCTTTATAGATCCCAGTCTTGGGGTGTTCAAGGTATCAGGGGTCACAATTTTAAAGTGTTCCGATTATGTTTGAAAAGTACACCTTTTTTTTTTTTTTTTTTTTAATTTTTTAGTTATAATTATTTTACACTATATTATGAGTAAAAAACCTGAAAAATAGTGAAAAGGTCAAATTTATGGTGTGTAACATGGTCAAAGTTAAAAGTTGCTTTGATTCAGGTAATATTTGGTGCAAATTTGTTTCCTCCGATGCTTAAAGGAATTGAAATCATGAATATTTGCCTTATCTGTGATGCTTAGTTTTCACGTTTATCCAACAAAATAGGTCCCACAGGTTCAATAGAACCCAATAGCTTCCAATAGCTGTTGACTTTATTCGCCATTTTGGTTAAAAAATAAAAACCAAACACTTAAGAAGATAGTCAAAACAATGCGATATTCATTCGTATTACGCTGAACCAACAACTTGAAACCCACGTTTTTAACAAAAAATTGAAGCAAGTTTTAGATTTTTGGCCCCTGTACAAACTAAATTGACTTTTACAACATTTTTACAGTTTTTTACCCATAATTCCAAAACTATAAGCCACAGGTAGTACAACACTATATCTTTTTTTGGAATCCTTGTACTCAGAAGACAAACATGATGGTGTGCTTTCAACCACAATCGCAACATTTTAATTTTTTAAACCCCTGTTTAACCTTGAACTCCAAGCTGGGGCCATGAAAGGCGCGTGGCAAGTGCGTCCATCATTTTTTTTTATTATCAATGCATAAAGTACTTGTGTACCAAAATGCACAGTTTTATCCAGATTTGCACACTCACATGAGATCTGTGCACTGCAATCTCCCACTATATCTGAGGCATTCTCAAATGGGCTATGTCTTGCAGCTATTACTGGCACTCGTTGGAGCTTATATAAGGAAAACAAAGGCGGAAATATCCTGATCTTTTATAAACTAATCCCAAGATTTTTTTAAAAATTCTGTACTTAGTGAGCTTGTGTTACAGGTAGTAATTGTTCAATTGTTACAATTTTAAAGACAAATCAAGAGCAAAACGTTTCAATTGTCCCTTAAAATCAGTGGCGTAAATTTCTTTTTGACATTGGGGGGGATGGGGTTGATGAAAACTTTTTGAATGAACTGGAGTTTGCTGAAAAGATGTATTAATAGCACATGTGCGCGCGCAGCGCGCGAAAATTGTTGCCATTTAGAAGCTATAACCGTTAAAAGTAATTGGAATTAGAACAAAATGCGCGCAAAGCGCGCGGAAATTTACCATTTTTAAACTATTTTGGTAAAATATGAGGTTATTTTTGGTCAAAAACACATGAACGGGCATCAACATTGGGGGGGATGATCGTATTGACCATCCCCCCCTCATCAAAATATTGGGGGGGGGGATATATCCCCCCATCCCCCCGGGATTTACGCCTATGCTTAAAATAGAGTTTGCATGACTTGGAATCACTGCTTTGGTGAATATTCTTCCACTTTCATCCCTAAGCAAAATGACTAGCAACCTGACGATCAATGCAAAAAAGGGAGGTAGCGGTATTTGTGTTGTAAGATCTAGGAGAACCTTCCCCGTAAACACAAGGCAGGGGTCCGCTCCGTGATGTTTGAAAAGTGGGAAAATGGCATTTAGGAATTTAAGGGATAAAGGTTAAATAACGGTCTCTGACCACTTTCGTAACTATTATGGATACTTAGACAAAAGAAGCACAATGGATAATGATGAAAAGTAAAAGGGCTAGACGTATATTTACAATTCATAATGTTATGATTGTCGCTGTTTTCTGGGAAATTAACAAGTTGGGAGGCGACCTCATTCATAACACAGCTGATTTGTTTATGAATTGTGCCTTTGACGTAAAAATATCTTAAATTTGGCACAGCACTAGGAAACGTCCAAAGAAAGATTTTTTGGTTATAGGGGCATTGCAAATTTTTTATGTTAATCGGTGAGGGGGCAGTGAGAGGCAACATAAGAGCCAAAAGCTACAATCTGGTTGAAAAGTATATCAAATTGCTCACCTGGTTTTAAATTATATTCCAAATATGTATAGTTTATTCATGTACAACATGTGATTTTTTTGGAGTTATGGGGTGACAATGCTAGCTAATGCTGAAAATAGGGGGGAATTCTGGTCGTACAGGGGTAACAAAAATAAAGTTGCTCCCATTTTTGTAAGAAATCTGTCAAATTATTTGATATTGGCAAAAGGATTAAAATGATAAAAAGACTACTAGCCACTTGGATGTGCATTGGATTACATAAGCCTTTGACCTATTTGGCACATAACATGATGACTAAACATGGCAGATGGTGAAAATCATTTCTTGCTTCCATTGTCTTATCTAGATGAACACTTTGCTTCATTTTTACCAAAGTCTGAGTAGCTTAAACAGACATGAGGAGATTTCCAGAAAGAAGCGCCCCAATTTTTCTCGAACCTAGGTTTTTTACATATTTGGAATGCTTACCAATGTATTAGATCACACCTAAAGTGAATAAGCCGAATACGTCGTCTTTATGTAATGGTTTTCTATGGGGAACGATTGCGATAGCAGGCAAGTTCAAAACAGGGGTTGCGGTTTTCTTTTGGGGTGTTTCCATAACATGACACCCTTTCCTGGCATGCTTTTCTGACATACATTTCTGACATGCTTTTTTACCTGTTATAACGAGAAGATTTTTTTTGTAAATATTATGAACATATGCAAGAAATAGCTATCTCAAGTATTGCACTTTTGTATATTTTTGTGTATAAAAAATGAATATTTTTAGCTTGTTCATGCGC